>AWOL01S0006668.1:20450-84744 GCA_000715115.1 Nicotiana otophora | reverse complement strand
AGTGATAGCAGTGCACCTTCTTCCCAGCTGACTTGGTGAGCCCCACTTCATTCCGGGGTCATGAATCTTTTGTACTTTGTGTATTCTGTTTGAAGTATAGCCGGGGCCTTGTTGACGGTATTATCATTGTACTCTTCTTTATCTATAGAGGCTCTGTAGACATAGTGTGGGTTATGCATTGGTGCTGGGGAAAGACAAACTATGTTATGTTGTGGATGTATTACTTGTCCATTTGAGACTTTAAAATGATGAAACTATTGGAAATGAATTGGTATTGTAGACATGAACACACTTTTGTCTAATTAATGATAATATGTATTATCTCTATTCAAGGATGAGTTTGGATAGAATGAAATCTAACAGGCTTTTTTAGTCGGGTTCACTCGGTTGAGCGCCGGCCCCGCTCCTCGGTTTTGGGGTGTGACATTGGAATTACATGAAACACATATATTTAGGCTCATATCAGAATGAAATTTAGCAATTAATGAGACTTGTCGGGTTCCGAGGTGCGAGACCGAGGTTTACTTTTTGGGTTGACTTTTTGATTTTAGATAAAGATCGAAGCTTTATTATTTGAAATCGTTTCCTATGGCGTTTATTGATGGTATTAAGTTATTTTGTCTAGATTCGAGCCGTCCGAAGGTTGATTCTCGTGGGAAGGACTTCTTAGAGTACTGCTTTAGGTTGCTTGAGGTAAGTATCTTACCTAAACTTGGTTGAGGCACTAACTGCCTGAGTTATTTGTAGATAGCTACGTACTATGGGTGTCTCACATGTGCGGGGTGAGCCCATGTGCGCACACCGGGGTATTTATTAATGCACGGGGTAGTTCTTAGATTGCGATATGACTTGAGGTTATTGCTAAGTTTCATGATGTGATGTTCCTCCTATCTGTATCCCTTTTGTGAGCTATTTGTACTATTTTTGAGGTGACATAGCGGTTAGTCTCCTGATTGAACCTTATATATTGCCACTTTCGTTATGTAATTGCTTGATTGACCTGTGATAGCACACTTTGCACGTGCATACACCTTAGNCTTTTGCCGGGGGCGCTGCATCTTTCAATGGATGCAGGTGGTTCCACAGCAGGAGATATTGGTCAGTGATAGCAGTGCACCTTCTTCCCAGCTGACTTGGTGAGCCCCACTTCATTCCGGGGTCATGAATCTTTTGTACTTTGTGTATTCTGTTTGAAGTATAGCCGGGGCCTTGTTGACGGTATTATCATTGTACTCTTCTTTATCTATAGAGGCTCTGTAGACATAGTGTGGGTTATGCATTGGTGCTGGGGAAAGACAAACTATGTTATGTTGTGGATGTATTACTTGTCCATTTGAGACTTTAAAATGATGAAACTATTGGAAATGAATTGGTATTGTAGACATGAACACACTTTTGTCTAATTAATGATAATATGTATTATCTCTATTCAAGGATGAGTTTGGATAGAATGAAATCTAACAGGCTTTTTTAGTCGGGTTCACTCGGTTGAGCGCCGGCCCCGCTCCTCGGTTTTGGGGTGTGACATTGGAATTACATGAAACACATATATTTAGGCTCATATCAGAATGAAATTTAGCAATTAATGAGACTTGTCGGGTTCCGAGGTGCGAGACCGAGGTTTACTTTTTGGGTTGACTTTTTGATTTTAGATAAAGATCGAAGCTTTATTATTTGAAATCGTTTCCTATGGCGTTTATTGATGGTATTAAGTTATTTTGTCTAGATTCGAGCCGTCCGAAGGTTGATTCTCGTGGGAAGGACTTCTTAGAGTACTGCTTTAGGTTGCTTGAGGTAAGTATCTTACCTAAACTTGGTTGAGGCACTAACTGCCTGAGTTATTTGTAGATAGCTACGTACTATGGGTGTCTCACATGTGCGGGGTGAGCCCATGTGCGCACACCGGGGTATTTATTAATGCACGGGGTAGTTCTTAGATTGCGATATGACTTGAGGTTATTGCTAAGTTTCATGATGTGATGTTCCTCCTATCTGTATCCCTTTTGTGAGCTATTTGTACTATTTTTGAGGTGACATAGCGGTTAGTCTCCTGATTGAACCTTATATATTGCCACTTTCGTTATGTAATTGCTTGATTGACCTGTGATAGCACACTTTGCACGTGCATACACCTTAGCATGTTACTTATACCAGTCCAGGAGTGTGGAATTTGATGTTCATTGATTATGTACATGTATTCTGGTAAATCTGCTTTCTCTGTGATACGGATTGAATTTGTAGCTTGTGACCACGTCAGGAGAATTGTGATATTGAGCATGTAACCATGCCGTGTGGATTGTGATATTTAGCATATGACCATGCCGAGGGGATTCTGATATTAAGCATGTGACCACGCTGCGCGGTTTGTGATATTGGCACGTGAGTCATCTGTGCAACACGTGAGTTGTCCTTGCGGATCTGAGATATTGATATTATTGTCACGTGAGTTGTCCGTGCAGCATGTGAGTTGTCCATGTAGCGTGTGGATATGGATCCATCCCCCTAGGGTCACCCTCTCATGTTCCTTCTAGATGGTGTACATGCGGTTTTAGAAAATTGATCAGTGGTTTGTTTTGGTTATTGATTATGAGGAAAGGTTGGCCAGTATTTGATCTGATAATTGCATTTTATCTTTACTTTCAATTTCCTTGGTTGTTAACCTGTTGTGTTGCATATCTTCTTTATATGGTGGATTGTTGAAATAGCAGAGTATGTTAAGTTATTGTGTGCACTAAGGTGGTCTTATCTATGATTCATGACTTGATCATATTATTGTTCTGGTACTTATTGGAATTTGTGAACTGTACATGTGATTAGCTAGTATCATTTATAATTCTTGCTTTTATTACCTTGCCGAGGTTAGTTATGATAGTTGATGAGTACATGGAGTCGGTTGTACTCATACTTCACTCTACACTTAATTGTGCAGATCCAAGTGTTGGACAAAGCCACCAAAAGCTGATACTTGTTGTTGTATCTTTGTGAGACGAGGTAGAACTGCATCTCGACCACAGTATTGGAGTCTCTTTTCATTTTGTATTGTTGTCATTCATTCAGAAATTATTGTTATTTAGTATTTCAGACTTGAATTGTTTTTAGAGCTCATGATTGTGTATTTACCAGTTTTGGGAGATTTGTTATGTATCGACACCGTTATTTATGTTAATTGGCCTTAGACTTGTACGATTTCTATTAATTCAGTATTTATATTTCATTTTTGTTATGTTGGCTCGCCTAGCAAGTGTGTTAGGTGCCATTACGACTGGTTGGTAGTTTTGGGTCGTGACAAAGAATTGATCAAGGTTGGATATTTATGTAAACGGCCTCTGATTCATGTTTGATGGTACAAATAGGTTTGTTTTATGAGTTTGGACTTAGGCGTATATCGAAATTTGGATTTGGAGGTTCCTGGGATGATTTTGCTCTATTTGCCAGAAGTTGGCAATTTCAAGATTTAGAAATTTCGTAAGTTTTACCATGAATTGACTTTGAGGCTATCGAGCTTGGATTATTATTCTTGGACTTGGAATAGGTCTTTTTAGTCATTTGAAACTTGTGTACAAAGTTTGGTTTTATTTCAAGTTGATTTGGTATCAATCAAAAACTTGGTTGTGAATATGTACAGTTTTTGAACTTGACGGTTTACATGATGTGTTTTCGTATTTGATTCTTGGTTATGATTGCTATTTTGATATTTTGAGCTTACGAGCAAGTTCATATGAGGTTTATAAACATGTGTGGATGTTTGGCATGGGGTCCGAGGGGCTCAGGTGAGTCTCGGATGAGTTTTGAATTGAATTTGGGAAGCTAGGATTTTCTGGTGCTGCAGACCTCGCATTTGTGAAGGTCTGCTCACATTTGCGAAGACCGCAAGTGCGGATGGTGGTTCTCATTTGCGAAGGTTTATGAGAAGGCCGGCTTCGTATTTGTGAAGCATTTTCATAATTGGTACATCCTCATTTGCAAAGGGAGTATGGCATTTGCGATAGTTGGTCGCATCCGCGACTATCCTGGTTGCATTTGCGAGGAATGCTTCTAGGGAACTTGTTCGCTTTTGTGAGTCATATCTCCCATTTACGAAACCCTTGTCGCAAATGCGACATCCGCAACTTGTTCTTAAGCAATTTTTTTGGTACCCATTACCTCATATTTTTAACCCTAAACTTTAAAGATGGGCAATTTTCGAAGAGGATTTCCCAAAAGGTTCTGTGGTAAGTGATTTCTACACATTTCTATTATTATTTCAAGAATATACATGAATTATTAACACCCAAAACATAGAATTTGGAGGAAATATTTGGGGCCTTTCCCTACAATTCTACAAAATGAAAATTGGGGATTTGGGAGTCGACTTGGACTCGATTTTGAAACTTAATCACATAGTTGGACTCGTGGGGTTATAGGTAATTAGGATCTACCCATTGACTCGGGTTTTGACCTTGTGGGGCCGGGATTAACTTTTATTGACTTTTTTGGAATTCGGTAAAGATTGGAACTTTATTGTTTGGAATTAATTCCTATAGTATTGTTTGATGTTGTTAAGTTATTTTTGGCTAGATTCGAACCGATTAGAGGTAGTTTCTAAATAAAAGACTATTATTTTAGAGAGTTAATTTGTGTCGGAAAGAGGAATGTATCTTGGTTAACATTGATTCGAGGGAATATGGATGTAGTTGTGTCTAATTGCTATGTGTTATATATGTGTTGCATGTGCAACGTGACCAATGTGTGTGCATTTATCATGACTTAAGCATGCGGGTAGAAATAGTATTATCTATGTGATGTCATTTTTACGCATCATGTCTTACTTGCTTTAATTGATCGTAAAATCTCGTTTGATGTTATTTATGATGGAAACCATTTTGGAAATTTGTTGGAATATTTGGGCTTTGGAAATTCTTGAAAGATTAGTTGGCTAATATTGCAAAAGTAGGGGATATTCTCTTGTGATACGTAATACTTAAACATTTTTGTTGACATTGTTGTTGTTTCCTCATCTTGTTTGGTACTGATTCTACGTGTTGTGGTGAGGAACATTGATATTACACGATGGGTATTTCTGTGTTGTGAGGCTGAGAGATGTTGCACGATGGGTGTTTCTGTGCAGTGAGGTTGAGAGATATTGCACGACGGGTACTTCAAGCTGTGAGGTGAGAGTTATTGCACAACGGGTGTTTCCGTGCTTGTAAGAAAGAATGAGCATGCACGACGGTGTTTCTGTGCTATTATTATTTTACATTATGTTCAGTGTTTTTACTGTGCGAACAGAGAACTTGGCTATGTTACTTGCAGTTATTTGAAGGGCTTGTTTGTAGTTGTTTGTGGAAAGCATAAATTGTGGTTACTTTGGTTGTATCTTTCTTATTTTATCATTATATATCTTCACACTTTTATACGTGTTATCTCTTTCATGGGTTATATATTTTTTCATCTTACTTGCTATTTTTCTTGTTGCCTTGCCTCGTTATTTCTCGATATTCTTATCCCCTAACTGTACAAGCTTATATATAGGTGTCTTGCTTTGACCTCGTCACTACCTCGTCGGGGTTAGGCTCAACACTTACGGAGTACATTGGCTTGGTTGTACTCATATTATATTTCTGCACTACCTTTGCATATTCTGATATTGGTACTAGTGGAGTCCTAAGAGGTGTGTAGAGGATACCAGAGAGGTGACTTAAGTCAGAGCTGGATACCCTTCGCATGCCTTAGAACCATCTTCCTATTTCTTCTGTGTTGTTTCTTTTCTTACCAGACAATATTGTATTTCTTTCATACAATGTATTTAGTAAATTCTAAAAGCTTATGTACTCGTGACACTACATCTTTGGATGGTTGACTGTCGGTATTGGATTTTAGGTTCCTATTGTATATTTCTAAGTTACCTTTATGCTATGATATTCGAATGTTGTTAGTCGTTAGTTTCTTTTGTTTCTTGTTTATTGTTATGTGTTAAATTGCCTAGCAAGCGGTGTTAGGCGCCATCACGACCCCATAGGTTGGGTTTTGGGTCATGACATATTGGTATTAGAGCTCTAGGTTGCATAGGTCTCACGAGTCATAAGCAAGCTTATTAGAGTTTTAAGGAATGGCACGGAGACGTCTATACTTATCTTCTAGAGGCTATAAGTCTTTAGGAAACTTCACTTTCTTTCAATCTCTATGATTTGACTTTGTTCTACCATGAAGTTTGAATTTCTTCTCTTACACTCTCACAGATGGTGAGGACTCATGCTTCGTCCACAGCTGATCAGAAGCAGGAGCCCCAGATTGCAGCCACTACCAGGCATAGGGCTCGGTGCAAGGGAAAAGGCAGAGGTAGAGGCAAAGCTCATCCTCGAGCATGCACAGCAGAACCCGTAGTTCAGCCCCAGATAGCTCTAGATGACGAGATTCCAGCTCAGGTTGAGCTAGTACGACCGACTCAGGTCCTAGAGGGGTTCATTGCCACAACAGTGCTTTAGGACGCATTGGTCTATATGTTGGGCTTCATGGAGAGCATGGCTCAGGTCGGTGTATTGCCCATGACATCAGTCACTTCTCAAGCTGGGAAAGGAGTTCAGACTCCTGCTACTCATACCCTGGAGCAGATTGCCCATGGTATTCAAACTCCAGGAGTTCCACCAGTTGGTGTGTTCAGCCTATTATTGTCGCACAGCCCGGGGATAGGCCTGCGATGTCAGCTGACGAGCTTAAGATGTTGGATAGGTTCACCAAGTTGTTTTCCCCTCAATACAGTGGTGCGCCTTCAAAGGATGCCCAAGATTGTTTGGACCGTTTCCATGAGATTTTGCGTAATTGGGATTATTTGTGTCCAATGGAGTTTATTTCACCATCTTTCAGATGCATGGTTCCTCCAATCGGTGGTAGAAGGTTTATGAGCAAGGCAAGCCAACAGGATCACCTCCTCTCACATGGGCTCAACTTTTACAATTGTTCTTGAAGAAGCTTATTCCCCTCACCCTGAGAGGTGAGCTGCACAGTCAGTTTGAGCACCTTCAGCAAGGTATCATGACCGTTACTTAGTATGAGACTAGATTTATTGATTTGTCTTTCTATGAAACTATCCTGATCCCTACTAAAAGGGAGAAGGTTTGGAGGTTCATAGAGGATCTTACCTATGGCATCAAAGTTCATATGGCCAGAGAGCCAAGACTGAGATTTCCTTCACTTAGTTAGCAGAGATAGCCAGGAGGATTGAGCGTATTAAAGGCCACCCGAAAGAGACAACTCTGACAAGAGGCCCAATCATTCTGGAGGATTCAGTGGTGCCTCATCTGAAGGCAGGGGTTCCTTTGGTAGCGGTTATTCTATCAGGCCCGTACAGTCAGCACTACAGGACACACATGGTACATCAGGAAGCCACAGTGTTTATGGGCCTCTGACGAACAACTAACATATATTACACCTCCCGCTCCCATTAGTGCACCTCCAGCATAGAGTTTCTATGGTAGTCATTCTGATCATTAGAGATAGCTTCAGACTCAACATCCTCGTGCTCATGCTATTTGTTATGTGGTGACACGGGGCACATCAAGAGGTTTTGCCCTAGGTTGCAGAGTAGTATGCCATAATAGGGTACTCGTGCCATGATTCTGATACCGATTGCTACACGACTCACTCGGCCAACTAGAGTTAGAGTCCAGGCAGTTATAGGTGGAGGCCAGTTAGTAAGAGGTCTTCCTAGAGATGGAGGACAGGTTGGTAGGGCTCAGCCCCGTTGCTAGGTAATCCCGATTTGGCCCGAGGCAGAGTCATCCGATGCAGTTATTACAGGTATTACCTTTGTCTGTCATGGAGATGCCTCAGTGTTGTCTGATCCAGGTTCTACATATTCTTATGTGTCTTTATATTTTGCATCGCACTTGAGTGTACCACATGATTCTCTTGATATCCCTATTTTTGTGTCTACACTAGTTGGGGATTCCATAATAGTTGATCGGGTGTATCGGTCTTGTGCTGTTACAATTAATAATTTTGACACTATAGTATATCTTTTGTTGTTTGATATGGTGGAGTTTGAGGTTATTTTTGGCATGAATTGGTAGTCCCCGTATCACGCTATCTTGGATTGTCTTGTCAAGACTGTGACTTTAGTTATGCCGAGGTTGCCTATATTGGAGTGGAGAGGGACCCTTGGTCATTACACTAGTAAAGTCGTTTCATAATTTAAGGCTTGGTGTATGGTTGAAAAAGGGTATTTAGCATATTTGACTTACATTCGGGATTCTAGTGCGCAAGTTTCTTCTATGGATTCCATGCCGGTGGTGAGGGAGTTTCCAGACGTCTTTCTTGCAGATTTCTCAGGGATGCCACCCGACAAGGATATTGACTTTTGCATTGATTTGGTTCCGGGCACTCAACATATTTCTATTCCACCTTACTATATGGCTCTAGCCGAGTTAAAGGAACTGAAAGAGTAGTTGCAGGATTTACTTGATAAGGGATTTCTATAAAAGAACTTTTAAGGTATATTTTCCACCCCTGCATAGTATATACAATATTTTCGGAAATAAATCAGAAGTGAGTAACTAATGTTACAAACTTACCAAAGATAGAGATCTAGCTAGCTAGTTGGTCTACATGTATAAACAATGTAATTTTATAGGACAATTTACATACAAAAAAAACATTTTTTTTTCCTTTTCCCCTTTTTGATTTGTTTGTTCTTAAGTATGTAAAGTCTAAATTAGGAGGAGACAGGATGAAGGTGATCAAAGAACGGAGTGCTTCAGGAGTTGTGTTGTGAGGTGGAATAATTGAGAAATTAAAAATATCAACTGGGATATTATTGATCATGAGTTAAATTGGAATTTACCCCAAAATTCTGAAGAACAGCACATGTTACTTTGGGATCTAAACAAGTTGAAGCAGTGCAAAAGCCTTCTTAGAAAACCAAGGTAAACCACAAAAAGTTAGATACTAATGTAGTTTAGGTTTTGATCATACTAAAAGGATGTAAAATGAGAGAAAGCAACACCATTTTATTTTACCTGTTTCTTCTCATTTCTCCTTAACAAAGTATTTGAATATATGTATCAGTTGCTATTATTGTCCCATCATTTGTTCATGTTTCACAACTATTATCGTGTTTCATAATTATTCAAGGGCGTAAATTTTACGAGTGGTCATTTACCTTTGTGTTTATTATCCAAAAATTATATTTTCTTTTTTTATTTATGTAAAAGTCATTCAACGTTATATTCATCACCTAAAAGTCACTTTTCTTTCTTTTGTTACACAAATATTATTTTACGTTACTCTAGTTATCACAATAGTCGCCTTGACCAGATTTTAATTCTTTTACTTGAAAAGTATATTATGTCTTTGACATTTTAAATCCTCTCATTTGTGAAATATCTTCTATATTATATACTGTATAATATTTTTTTACTTAGGTATTTTACTTAAAATTAAAATAGCTCTATACTATTTTATTTATTAGTTTTATAATATATGTATATTTCATTTTGTCATGGCACTCAATTTGCTTAATCATATTCAAATATGAACATATTTTAAAACATAGAACCGACAAAAAAATATTTATTTCTTAGTATTTATTGGAAATAATAAAAATAGATTTATTTAACAAGTGAGTTTTTTATAGTCAGTAAAACTATTAAGAAAGAATTCAAAGATATTTATGTTTAATATTATGTTTTTTAAAGTTTTAATCTATTGATATTATTTATTTGAAAGTATTAATCTGATGTGTCAGTGTTCTAAACGTGTGTATTTTATTTATTAGATTAACGAATATGTCTTGAATGATAAATTTGTGAACTTTGATTTTATACTTTTCATTAAAAATATTTCATTAGGCGTGGTTAAGAACGTTAACTTGAGATTTGTTCTGTGACGACCCAAAATCAACCTAGTCGTGATAGCACCTAACCCAACCCGCTAGGTAAGCCAATTAACAATAATCCAATTCAAATTAGATTTAACTGTGAAAATGAATGATGAAATAACTGAGCTTTTATACAAAATTTCAAGGACTAGTAGTATAAATTATGAGCTACTATGATTTAGAGTTTACAAAACTGATATGAAATAAATACATCATCTATTTGAAATATATATGAACAGATTAAAAACTCTAAAGCTACCAAGAACAAGAAGCAGCTATGACCGGATCTCAGGTACATCTTCAATGCCAGCCCCCGCCATACACAACAACATCAAAATCCAAAATCTGCACGCAAGGTACATAAGTGTAGTATAAGTACAACCGACCACATGTACTCAATAAGTAACAAACCTAACCTTAGGTTGAAAGTAGCGACGAGCTTGGACAACGGTCAGAGTCCAACACCAACAACCAGGAACAACTCGTATCAATATAAATGAAGCAGTACAAGTAATAACTCAAAGATATGATGCTCAACTCATTCACAGTTACGAGAAAATAGGCATGCTTTTCAAGTATAACTGTAACCCCCAAATCTTTCACCGAAATCACCAAAATATGAGTAAGTTAGAAATCTATGATTTTTCCCAAAAACATTCAACAATAGATAAGATGTTTCAATCTCAGATAGCATGAGGAAGTACGTCTTTATGCCTGCATGTCAATGTGCATGTGAAGTCATAAATGTCACAAAATCGTGTAACATGAGGGAATGCATCTTGATGCATGTACGCCAAGAATACATGTCAAATGCAATGCCATCATAGTGATGAACTCATGTACTCATGCTCTCAGAGTACTCAATCTCACTGTCTCACACTACCACTCATCATGCTCAGTCACTCAGCACACTCAGTCTCTTAGCACTGTACGGTGTCTGCTGCGGAGTACAGCCCGATCCCATAAATAATAATAAACCATATATAAGGTCTGTTGCGGTGTGTAATCCGATCCACATATAGCCATAAGGCCTGTTGTGGCATGCAACCCAATCCACATATAGCCATAAGGCCTATTGCGGCATGCAACCCAATCAACATATAGTGATAAGGCCTGTTGCGGCGTGCAACCCGATCCACAAAATAATATATATAAATTCAATATGGCCTATTGCGGCGTGATACCCCATCCATCATGAATCAAATAAACTTGTTGCGGTTTGCAACCTGATTCCATCAATATCACTCACAATCTGGCTCTCAGGGCCCAACTCAATCATCAATCTCTTCAGTCTCTCGGGCTCACAAATCTCATGGAAATTAGCCCAAATAATGATAACATGTTGTGACAACATATGATAACAGAGGCTGAGATATGATATGCAAAGGAATGACTATGACTTAGTATGTAACTGAAATTTAAGCAAATAACTCAACATCAGATATGACCTCAGTGGGTCTCAACAGAATAAGCATATAGCCTAAACATGGTTTTTAGCACAAATAAAAGCTCAATTACTCTAGCACGCAGAGATTCCATGGATAAAAACAAGATTAGGTAACTACACAATACCACAGAATTAACCGAGTCACAATTCACACAGTGCACGCCCACACACCCGTCACCTAGCATGTGCGTCACTTCAACACCAAAAACATAACACGTATATTCAGGGGTTCATACCCTCAGCACCAAATTTAGAAGTGTTACTTACCTCGAACAAGCCGAATCCAATACCAAACAAGCCAAACGATACTCCAAAAATGCCATGCCGCATGTGCCGACCTCCGGACGACTCGAAACTACCCAAGGCAACTTAAGAACATCAATTAATTCCAAAGGAAACAAACCCAATTGTTAAAGGTAGAATCTTTATAGTTTTAGACAAAGTCTAACCCGGCCGCGCACCTCGGAAACTGACAAAACCCACAAAATCTGACAACCAAGTAAATTACGAGTCCAACCATACTAGTTTCACTCAAATCTGACTCCAAATTGAATTTCAAAATTTTAGACAAAACCCCCCAAATTTCACTTTGAAATCATCAATCAAAGGCCAAAAATGAAGATGGATTCATGAAATATAATCAAAACCGAGTATAGAAGACTTACCCCAATCCGTGTGGTGATAATCGCCTCCAACATTGCCCAAATCCGAGCTCCCCTAACTCAAAATATGACCAAATGAACAAACCCTCAATATTATATATTTCTGCCCAGCTGTTCTATGTCACGACCCAAACTAACCCTATCGTGATGGCGCCTATTGTGGAACTAGGCAAGCTGACTCATTTCCAAAATAAACCGATATTTGCATTTTAATTATAATTTCAAGGCTATTTAACATAAAAACCTTCGTAAAGGAGTTCAAATCAAAACAAAAGTGCGGAAAAGAAAAGTCCGATATCGGGATATCATTAGTCATGACCATCTACTACAATTTATCTGACAATATCGAGACTAACATAGTCTGGAAAATAGATAAATACAACTAAAGGAAGATAAGAGGGAGAAGAGCAGGGCTGCGATCGCAAGGCAGCTACCTTGCTATCCCCGAGAAAATCTACAACCGGAATAGTCAACAGCCGCTACCGTGTCCAGATACACCTGGATCTGCACACAAGGTGCAGGGAGTAACGTGAGTACGCCAACTCAGAAAGTAACAACAGTAAATAACGACTGAGAAGTAGTGACGAGCAATAATGCAAGTAAAGTTCATATCACAAAAACATCCAGTAAAATACATCATGCTTTTAAATCCAGGGTTTGAATCAAATCAACTCTTTTAAATCCAGTTCCAGTAAAATCATTTAAAGACATCTTTCACCAGTTTTCAAACAAAGGCTCAATGCAAAGGTGAGCAAAAATAATGAAATCATAATCAGCCCCTCGGGCAACATCACTCATATACAGCCCTTCGGGCAAACCTCACAATCACTCGTATACAGCCCCTCGGGCAGACCTCACCATCACTCATGCCTCCCAGTCACTCAGCACTTGGCACTCGCACTCAGTAGGTACCTGTTCTCACTGGGGGTGTGTACAGATTCTGGAGGGGCTCCTTCATCTCAACCGCTATATCAAGCTAATCATGGCATAAATCAATAAGGCCCTCGGCCCTGTATCAAACATGCAGCAGCGTGTAGCCCGATCCCATAAATATCCTCACAAATCAGGCCCTCGGCCTCACTCAGCCATAAACCTCTCCAGCGTCTCGGGCTCTCAGAAACAAAGTATTTAGCCCAAACAACATTTATATAATGCATCAAAATAGAGTAATAGAGACTGAGTTATGCCATAAATATGTATAAACATGACTGAGTATAGATTTTTAATGAAAAACAATGAGAGGATAAAAAGAAAAGACCTCTAAGGGTCCGAACAACACTGGCGTAAGTCACCTCCCCAACGGTGCATGCCCACACACCTGCCACCTAGCATGTGCGCCACCTCCAAATAGTGAAATGATACAAAATTCTAGGGTTTCATACCCTCAAGACCAAATTTACAATTGTTACTTACCTCAAACCGATCAAATCCCTACTCTGCGATGCTCCTGACCCTCGATTCAGCCTCCAAATGCTCTGAATCTATTCACAATCAGCACAATACCATCAATATATGCTAAAGGAATGAATTCCACAAGAAAAACTACCAATTTAGACCAAAAACTCGAAATTGTCTCAAAC
Source organism: Nicotiana otophora (assembly GCA_000715115.1). Taxonomy (NCBI): domain Eukaryota; kingdom Viridiplantae; phylum Streptophyta; class Magnoliopsida; order Solanales; family Solanaceae; genus Nicotiana; species Nicotiana otophora. The sequence goes on along the minus strand of AWOL01S0006668.1, from coordinate 71,202 downwards.
CCGGCCCCCGGGCCCACGTCTCGAAATCTAACAAAAGTTACAAAACTGGAAAGCCCATTCACTCACGAGTCCATACATACAAAATTTATCAAACTCCGACAACATTTAGTCCCTCAAGTCCTTAAGTTAAACTTTCCAAAAATCCCAAGCCCTACCCCCTCATTTTCACCCCTAATTTCCACTAATTAAATGATTAAACAACGGGAAATCACCATAGATAGGCGTATTAGAGCTCAAGAAAATTACCTCAATCAAAGCTCCCTGAATCTCTCTTCAAAATCAATTCAAAAGCTCCAAACCCCGACTTGGAAATGGTGGAAATGAACCAAAATTTGCAAAGTGTTCTTTTTATACTTTCTGCCCAGGGCTTTCGCACCCGCAACCAAATATGCGCATCTGCGACCACGCAGGTGTGGAAAAGACCTCACACCTACGGACGCTGCCTACTTCAACACTGTCTGCACCTGCGAACTCCCGCGTGCACCTGCGACCTCGCAGTTGCGGAAACATCATCGCACCTGCGCCTTTTGCCCAGCTCCTCCAATCTTGCATCTGCGATCTCCCACTCGCTTCTGCGGGCTCTCACCTGCGATGAGACATCCGCAGGTGCGATTTTGACAGCTGAGTTCAACTTCAACAATTCCTCCAATTTTTAAACTTGTTCTGTTAATCACCCGGAATCACCCCGAGGCCCTCGGGACCTCAACCAAATATACCAACATAACCCACAAAATCATACGAACTTAGAGAAATTATCAAATCACTCAAAACAAAATCAAAACACCAAATTACCCCCGGATTCAAGCCTAAGAACTTCTAAACTTCTCAATTCCACCAATGATGCTGAAACCTACCAAACCACGCTTAACTGGCCTCAAATTTTGCACACGGGTCTGAAGTGACACCACGAACCTACTTCAAATTTCGTAAATCCAATCCGACCCCGATATCAAAATTTCAATTGTCAGCCAAAATCGCCAAAATTCTAGCTTTCGCCAATACAAGCCTAATTCTACCACAGACCTCCAAATCACATTCCAGATGCACTCCTAAGTCCAAAATCACCTAACGGAGCTAATGAAGCCATAAAAATTCAAATCCGAGATCATTTACACATAGGTCAACATCTGGTTGACCTTTTCCAACTTAAGCTTCTACTTTAGAGACTAAGTATCTCAATCTACTACGAAACCACTCCGGACCAGAACCAAATAACCCGATATATCATAACATAGCTGAAAAGAACAAAAGGAAGTAGAAATAGGAGAAACGAGGCTATAACTCTCGAAACGACTGGCCGGGTCGTTAAATCATCCCCATCTTAAACAACCGTTCGTCCTTGAATGGGTCTAGAAACATACTTGGAGTCTCGAATAGGCATGGATATCTGCTCCACATCTCACGCTCGGTCTCCCAGGTGATCTCCTCCATAGGCTGACCTCTCCACCGCACCTTCACGGAAGCTGTGTCCTTTGACCTCAACTTCCGAACCTGCCGATCCAAAATGGCCATCGGCTCCACATCATAAGTCATATCACCCTCCAACTGAACCGTGATGAAGTCCAAAACATGGGACAGATCGCCAACATACTTCCGGAGCATGGAAACATGAAACACTTGATATACACTCGACAAGCTGGGTGGCAAGGCAAGCTTATAAGCCACCTCCCCTATCATCTGCATAGTGTCAAGCCGTTCCTGAATCAATTTTACCTTATCTAATGCATCCTAGACTAAGTCTGTACCCAAGATCCTACTGGAGATCTACACCTCCTCCCATATAAAGCCTCGTACGGAGCCATCTAAATACTCGACCGGTAACTGTTGTTATATACAAACTCTGCGAACGGAAGAAACTGGTCCCATGAACCCCTAAAGTCATTGACACAAGCGCGCAACATGTCCTCCAATATCTGAATAGTACGCTCGGACTGCCCGTCCATCTGAGGGTGAAACGTTGCGGTCAACTCAACCTGAGTACCCAACTCTAGTTTCACGGCCCTCCAAAACTGCGATGTAAACTGAGTGCCCCTATCTGAATTGATAGAAACTGGGACACCATGCAGGCGAACAATCTTTCGGATCTAAAGCTCAGCCAACCGCTCTAAAGTGTAAGTAGTTCCAAGATGAATGAAGTGCGCGGACTTGGTCAGCCGATCCACAATCACACAAATAGCATCGAACATCTTCGAAGTCCGTGGGAGCCCAAGTACAAAGTCCATGGTTATTCGCTCCCACTTCCACTCTGATGGTAGAACTAACACTGGAGCTATGGTTAAAGCAGCCTTGAGCTTATGAAAGCTCCCCTCACACTCATCCCACAACCTGAATGGAGCACCCTTTTGGTTCAATCTAGTCAAGGGCGATGCAATAGATGAAAATCTCTCCACAAAGAGACGATAATAGCCCGCCAAACAAAGGAAGCTCCTAATCTCCGTGGCTGATGACGGTCTAGGCCAACTCTGCACCGTCTCTACCTTATTCGAATCCACTTGAATACCCTCAATGGACACCATGTGCCCCAAGAATGCTACTGAACTGAGACAAAACTCACACTTGGAGAACTTTGCATAAAGCTTCTCCTCCCTCAATCTCTGTAATACAATCCGCAAGTGCTGGGCATGCTCCTCCTAGCTACGAGAGTACACCAGGATGTCATCAATGAATACAATAACAAATGAGTCTAAATAGGGCTGGAATACACTGCTCATCAGATGCATGAACACTGCTGGGGCATTGGTCAGCCCAAACGACATCACCAAGAACTCAAAATGGCCATAACGGGTCCTGAAAGCTGTCTTATGAATATCTGAATCCCGAATCTTTAGCTGGTGATACCCAGACCTCAAATCAATCTTGGAGAACACCCTCGCTCCCTGAAGTTGGTCAACTACCTGTAATCAATGCTCATCCTCATGGAACCATTCTTGTTCTTTACAAATAGAACTGGTGCACCCCAAGGTGACACACTAGGCTGAATAAACCCCTTATCAAGGAGTTCCTGAAGTTGTTCCTTCAACTCCTTCAACTCCGCCGGTGCTATACGATATAGTGGAATAGAAATAGGCTAAGTGCCCGCACCAAATAAATACCAAAGTCAATATCCTTGTCAGGCGGCATGCCCGGCAGTTCTGTAGGAAACACATCCGGAAAATCACGTACCACCGAAACAGAATCAATGGCCGGAGTCTCCGCACTAACATCCCTCACAGAAGCCAAATATGATAGACAACCCTTCTCAACTATCCGCTCAGCCTTCAAATATGAGATCACCCTACTAGGTACATAGTCTACAGAACCGCTCCACACAACCCTAAAAAATCCCGGCATCACCAACGTCACGATCTTAGCGTGATAATCTAGAACAATATGACATGGAGAGAACCAATCCATACCCAATATCACATCAAAGTCAACCATGCTGAGCAGCAAAAGGTCTACTCGGGTCTCCAGACCTCGAATAGTCACAACACGTGACTTATATATGCGGTCTACAACAATAGTATCACCCAGAGGAGTAGATTCATGAAAAGATGAAACTAAAGACTCACGGGGCATATTCAAAAAATGAGCGAAATACCAGGAAACATATGAATAAGTGGAACCATGATCCAATAATACAGAGGCATCTCTGTGACAAATGGAGACAATACCTGTAATCACAGCATCTAAAGCAATAGCATATGGTCTGGCAGGGAGGGCATAGAAACGGGCCTAGCCACCCCTGATCTGCCTCCCCCTCTAGGGCGACCCCTAGCTAAATGACCTCTACCCCGAGCTCACTAGGCGGGTGGTGAAGTAACTGTTGCTGAAGTCGAAGGATGACTCCTCTACTGAGATAGACCTCTATCATGACGAGGACACTGCCTCCACATATGCCCAAACTCCCTACACTCAAAACAACTCCTTGTTGCTGGTGGCGGGGACTGAAGGGAACCCCTAGCACCGGGGTAACTAGTAGAAGAACCTGGCATTGAGAAGCCCTGAACTGATGGAGCACGGGATGAACTATGGGCTGGGAGGGCACTAAGTGATGATTGGCCCTAATGAAGGACTGAAGGGAACCCCTAGCACCGTGATAACTGGTTGTTGGATGTGATTTGACACTTTGAACGAGTTCGTATGATGTTTGAGGACTTGTTAGAATATTTGGCTGAGGTCCTAGGGGCCTCGAGTGGATTTCAGTTTTTTAACGAATTGAAATGGGACATGGAGGATTGTTGAAGCCTGCCAGTGTAGAGTGTTCTGGTTTCCTTCTATACGATCGCGTGGATAGGTCCGCGATCGCGAAGGGTTTGTTGGTCACTGATGGAAATTTGTTTTATACGATCGTGAAGTGAGGTCTGCGATCGCGTTGCTGGAGCAGTTAATGTATCGAGAACGCGTGGGCTAAGTGGCGTTCACGATGAGGAAATGAGGTAGGTGCTTGTCACGCACTTTGTTCTTCGCGATCACGTGAACAGGGTCGCAATCGCGTGGGTCTAAGTAGTAAGTGCATCGTGTTCATGTGGATCTTTTCGCATTTATGCAGAGTTAATTATATGGGAACTTAGTTTGTGCTTCGCGATCGCAGGGGATTTTCCGCTATGGCGATTAAGGACTTTTGGGCAGAATATTAAATCTAAAAAATGAGGGTTTGAGTTTATTTTACAATTTGATTTTGGGAGCTCGAATTGAGGCGATTCTTTAGGAGATTGTTAAAGGAATGATTGGGGTAAGTGATTCTAACTTGATTTTGGTTAATTTAGATGAATATATTCTTGATTTGATCATTTAATTAGTGATTTCGGTAATTGTGATTCAGTCAATTCCATGGAACTGTGTAGCTATCTTATCTAAATATTATTATTGTACCCTATGTGTTAGAGCACTTGAGCTGTGATTTATGTTAGAAATCATGTTTAGCCTATATGTTGGTGCTATTGGGACACACAGTGGTTGTTCTTTGTTATTGAGTTATTTGCTTAATTGCAGTTATGTACTCAGTCACATTCGTCATTGCATATCATATCTCAGTCTCTGTTATCATACATTGTCACATCATGTATCATTGATTTGGGCTGCTTAGTATGAGTGTTGTGAGCCCATGTAATTGGAGAAATTGATGATTGAGGGAGTCCGAGGGCCTGTTTTTGAGTGATATTTATGGGATCGGGATGCACGCCGCAGGAGAATTTATTGATTCATGCCATGATTGGCTTATTATAGCACTTGGGATGGATCTACCCCTCTGGAGTCTACACACCCATAGTGAGCACAGTTGCTATTGATTCACGATGGGATCGGGCTGCATGCCGCAGTATGATTTATTAGCATTTGGGCTGGATTTTACCATGTACAGTGCTAACGGATTGAGTGTGATGAGTGAGAATTGAGACAGTCAGGTTGAGTACTCTGAGAATATGAGTACGCGATGCTTTCATTATGTTGCATCACATACGACTTGCATATTAACATGTAGATATAGAGATGTCATATTCCTCATATTATTCGAACTTGGCATAATTTACCTTTGTTAAGCTTAATTGTTAAACTTGGAAGCATGTCTACATTCCTGTACTATAACCTGCAGATTATGAGTTCTCTGTGATATTATGGTCATAGTTTCCGCAAATTTCCATACTGTTAATTTTGTGTGTCGTCTGTATTATTCGAACTCGTCACTACTTTCAGTCCAAAGGTCAGACTGTTACTTAATACATTGGTTGTACTCACGCTAAATCCTGCAGGTTGTGTGCAGATCCAGCTGATTCCGGGCACGTCGGTTTCTGATCTTGGAGTTTCAGTCGTTCGGAGATTATCGAGGTAGCTGCCTTGGTGTCCACAGACCTTGACTCTCATTCCCTTATCTCGCAGTTTTACTTATTAAGTTTTACCTTCTTAGACAATGTATCGGACTTTGTTATCGTATAGATGATCATGTACTCATTGACACCCAGGTTTTAAAAAATTCTGTATTGTGTGCGGCGTTTTCATTCAGTTTTATGAGATTTTTACTACTTAAACATGTTTCAGTACATTTTGAATTTGTTTTTAAAATGTTGGTATGTGTGAGTTGTCAGCTTGTCTAGTATCATGATAGGCGCCACCACGACATGTTGAATTTTGGGCCGTGACACATATACAACATAAACATGTCAAAAAATATACAACTTGAAGCATGTGACAAAGAATATACGACTTGCAACACATGATAATGAATATACGACTTGAAGCGCATGACAAAGAATACATGATTTGGATCATATGAGAAAGAATATACAGCTTGTAGCACAAAACAAAGAATAGACTACATGAAGCATGCGGCGAAGAATATATGACTTGAAGCAAAGAATATACAAAGTAAAGCAAAAAATATACAACTTGAAGCATGTGACATAAATAATAGAAACTAGAATATTGGAGAACCTGTAATCCCGCATGTAATTGATCAAATCTATTGTGGTTAGAACCTGAAGTGTCCCTATCAGAGTCTCCATGTTGCTTCACCCGATTTTGCACAAGCAAAATTAACTAGTACTCTACAAGGTTATTTAGTGTTTAGAGTCGCCACCTAGTATTTAAGGTTTACTAGGACACATATACTACAATATATAATATTCACTTGAATTATGGTCTGCGAAACTATTGAAATTATGGGTAAGGATTCAAATTATCTTGAGGGGAAGGTATTAGGTATCCATCAAGATCCACAAAATGCGATTTTTTTCACTATCTTTGTGGAAAAATCTTGAACAAAAGAATGATTGATTCTGTGACAAGTAAATGAATAAAAATGTAAATATTTATGTATATGTGTAGTAGTGGATGAATAAATAAAGTGTACAAAAAAGTATATTTTTTAATTAGTGGGCAAGATTTAAAGAATCAATTTATATGGTATAACTTGATTTTTTGTGAGAAAGGAAAATAACGGGATAAGTAAATGATAAAATGATTAATATATAAAGATATTTGTCCAAAAATAACTGATTAAATAAATGTAAGAAAAAAAATATTATGGAAATATCACAAGAAAATGTATTTAGCCGAAAGTATATTCAAATTATATTTTAAACGAATTTTAATCAAGTGGTATTAGAAAGACAACATGAAAAAGAAATAAACGATGATATAAAATAATTACCATGTGAATAATAAACTAAGTTAAAGTATTTTAAGAAATTGTACTTTATTGAAAAAAAATTATCTTTTTAATAAGTGCGACAAGTAAAATTTATTGAACATGTACCTAAAATTTAGGTGCAAAAGTGTAAGAAAGACATCAAGGATAACATGATACATAGTGTGAAATGATGTATATATTTTAGTAGAAAAGATTGTATATCAACAAAATAAGAATTTGTATATGAACGTTATATTCACATATAAAGGCTGGATACATTAACAATGAGATTACTAGTAAATTAGACTCGGCGGAATAAATGCATAGAAGAAGTCCGCCTAATATTTTATGTTAGCTAAATCAATAGCAAGTCACTCACAAATTGGCAAGTTCTATAAAAAAATCACGTAAGACCAATTGAGATTTACAAGTTTCCGTCTACTCATAACTTAACTCAAAATCCATTAGATATCTATTAATAGAGTTAATCAAACAAATTATGAGAGCGAGTTCAAGGTTTAAGTATTAAAGTTTAGGCGATTAAATCAGTTATTACCTAAACATGATATTCTAGGTGTAAGGGATATCATAAATAAATAAATACGACATGTTAACTAATATTTTACTATACTTGTGATTTGAGTACATCCTAGAATAAGAAGTGCGAAGCGGGGCGAGTTGGGAAATATGTATTTATCTCCGAGTTTATTCTTCGAAATGCTTCAAGTAAGGTACCGCGCAAAGAAAGAAGAAAACATGTTAGTAAAATCATATAAAGTGTAAATAAATCAGATATTACATATTTTAAAAATAATATTTATTTGATAATATTTTGGAAGTTTGTTTTTGAAAATGGTTTGTAAATGTTTTTGGAAAATTATTTTTGAAAATAGTTTAAAAATATTATAAGAGGCTCGGAGCAGAAGCCATTTATCTAGTAAGGAAGTTGGTGGAGCAGTATAGGGAGAGAAAAAGGATTTGCGTATGATATTTATTGACTTATAAAAAGTCTACGATAAAGTTCTATGGAGGTTTTATGGAGAAGTTTTGAGGTTAGCAGTGTTCCGGTAGTGTACATTAGGGTGATTACGGACATGTACGATAGATCTAAGACTCGAGTGAGGACTGTGGGAGGAGACTCGGATTACTTCCTAGTGGTAATGGGGTTGCATCAAGGATCGACTCTTAGCCCATTTTTATTTTCCCTGGTGATGGATGTGTTGACGCGTCTCATTCAAAGAGAGGTGTCATATTGTTTATTATTTACAGATGACATAGTGTTGATTGATAAGACGCGTTGTCGAGTTAATGCAAAGTTAGAGTTGTGGAGATAAGCCCTGGAGTCTAAATATTTCAAGTTGAGCAGGACGAAGACAGAATCCTTGGAGTATCAGTTTAGTGTTGGGGCCCATGAAGCAGAAGTGGACGTAAAGATGGATACACAAATCATCCCCATGAGAGATAGTTTCAAATATCTTAAGTCTGTGATACAAGGTAACAAGTTGGAGTAGGTCCTTTGTGTCATTTATGATTTATGTGTAAAATTTGAGGTCAATCAGACTTGATTTGAAAAGTTTTGGCATCTAATGTAGAAAATAGAAATACATAAGTTCATTAGGCTTGAATCGATGTACGATTGGTGATTTTAGCATTGTTTGATATGATTTGATGCTTCGAACGCGTTCGTATGATATTTTAAGACTTATTGGTATGCTTGGTTGAGGTCCCGGGGGCCTCGGGTAGATTTCGGTTGTTTAACAGATTGAAATGGGACATGGAGGATTGCTGAAGCCTACTAGTGTGAAGTGTTCTGGTTTCCTCCTATGCGATAGCATAGATAGGTGCGCGATCGCGAAGGGTTTGTTGGTCACTGATGAAACTTTATTCTACATGATCGCAAGGTGAGGTGTGCGATCGAGTAGGTGGAGCAGTTAATGTATCGCGAACTCCTAGGCTAAGCCGCGTCCGCAAAGAGGAAATGAGATAGGAGCTGGTCATGCGCTTTGTTCTTCGCGATCGCGTATACAGGGTCACGATCACGTGGGTCTGAGGAGTCAGTGCATTGCGTTCGTGTGGAGCTTTTCGCTTTTGCGTAGAGTTATTTATAGGCATTTTCCGCGATCGCGATTAAGGACTTTTGGGCTGAATATTAAATCTAAAAAGCAAGGGTTTGATTTTATTTCACAATTTAATTTTGACAGCTCGGATTGAGGCGATTCTTGGAGAGATTTTCAAGGGAGTGATTTGGGTAAGTGATTCTAACTTGGTTTTGGTTAATTTACATGAATATATCCTTGATTTGATCATTTAATTAGTGATTCGGGTTGAAAATGTTGGGAAGAATGGAGAAAACGTCTTAGGCCGAAACATGGGGATTTGAGCGGGATTTTGGTGTCGGATTTGAGTGATTTTAGTATGGTTGGACTCGTGGTTAAACGAGTGTTTGGATTTTGTAAGTTTCATCGGATTCCGAGACGTGGGCCCAGGTGTTGACTTTTGAGTTGACTTTTTGACTTTTTATTAAGAACTTAGCATTTTTATATATAATTGATTCCTATAGCTTGAGTTGATTGTATCGAATTATTTGTGGCTAGATTCGTGGCATTCGGAGACCGATTCGTAAGGCAAGGGCTTGTTGGAGTAGTGATTTGCATGGTTTGAGGTAAGTAATACTTTTAAACTTTATTTTGAGGGTATGAATCCCTTAAATTACGTGCTATGTGATTGGTATTGAGGTGACACACATACTAGGTGACGGGCGTTTGGGCGTGCACCGTAGTAATTATGATTCAGTCAATTTCCTGGAACTGTGTAGCTATCTTATCTGAATATTATTATTGTACCCTATGTGTTAGAGCACTTGAGCTGTGATTTATGTTAGAAATCATGTTTAGGCTATGTGCTAGTGATACTGGGACCCACAGGGGTCGTTCATTGCTGTTGAGTTATTTGCTTAATTGCAATTATGTACTCAGTCACATTCATCATTGTTTATCATAGCTTAGTCTTTGTTATCAAACATTGTCACATCACGTATCATTGATTTGGGCTGCTTAGCATGAGTGTTGTGAGCCCGTGAGACTGGAGAGATTGATGACTGAGTGAGGCCGAGGGCCTGTTTCTGAGTGATATTTATGGGATTGGGTTGTACGTCGCAGTAAGATTTATTGATTCATGCCACGATTGGCTTATTATAGCGCAGGGGCTGGATCTTTCCCTCCGGAGTCTACACACCAACAGTGAGCGCATTTGCTATTGATTCACGATGGGATCGGGTTGCGCGCTCAACATGATTTATTAGAGTTTGGGCTGGATCTACTCCTATACAGTGCTAAGTGAATGAGTGTGATGAGTAATAATTGAGACAATCAGGTTGAGTACTCTGAGAGTGTGAGTACGCCAGGCATTCATTGTGTTGCATCACATACGACTTGCATATTAGCATGTAGATATAGAGATGTCATATTCCTCATATCATTTAGACTTGTCATATTTTACATGTATTGAGCTTAATTGTTAAACCTGGAAGCATGTCTACATTCCTGTACTGTTACCTGTAGATTATGAGTTCTCTGTGATATAATGGTCATACTTTCCGCAAATTTCCGTACTGTTAATTCTGTATATGGTCTGTATTATTGTAGCTCATTACTACTTTTAGTCCAAAGGTTAAACTTATTATTTATTGAGTTAGTTGTACACACGCTACACCCTGTTGTTCATATGCAGATCCAGGTGATTCCGGGTACGTCGGTTGCTGATCTTGGAGTTTCAGCTGTTCGGAGATTATCGAGGTAGTTGCCTTGGCGTCCTCAGACCTTGACTCCCCTTCCCCTATCTCTCAGTTTTTCTTATTCAGTTCTACCTTCTTAGACAGTGTATCAGATTATGTTATCGTATCTATGATAATGTACTCCGTAACGCCCAGGTTTTGAAAAATTCTGTATTGAGTTGAGGTATTTGCATCCAGGTTTATGACATTTTTACTACTTAAACATGTTTCAATACATTTTGAATTTTTAAAACAATGTTGGTATGTGTGAGTTGTCGGCTTACCTAGTATCATGATTGGCATCATCACGACATGATGTGTTTTGGGTCGTGACAGATATACAACATGTGCATGTCAAAAAATATACAACTTGAAGCATGTGACATAGAATATACGACTTGCAACACATGACAAAGGATATACGACTTGAAGCGCGTGACAAAGAATACATGACTTGGATTATTTGACAACGAATATATCTCTTGAAGCGCATAACAAAGAATAGACTACTTGAAGCATGCGACGAAGAATATATGACTTAAAGCAAAGAATATACAACATAAAGCAAAGAATATACAACTTCAAGCAAGAATATAAGATTTGAAGCATGTGACATAAAGAATAGAAATTGGAGTATTGGAGAACCTGTAATCCCTCAAGTAATTGATCAAATCTGTTGTGGTTAGAACCTGAAGTGTCCCTATCAGAGTCTCCATATTATTTCACCTGATTTTGTACAAGTAAAATTAATATACAACTTATAGTACTTTACAAGGTTACTTAGGGTTTAGAGTCGCCACATAGTATTTAAGGTATACTAGGACACTTATGTTACACTATATAATATTCACTTGAATTATGGTCTGCGAAACTGTTGAAATTATTGGTAAGGGTTCAAATTATCTCTAGGGAAAGGTGTTAGGCATCCATCAAGATCCACAAAATGTGATTTCGGTGGACTCGATCAAATAAATGAGGGATAAGGAAAAAGAAAGTTTTTTTCACTATCTTTATGGAAAAATCTTGAACAAAAGAATGATTGATTATGTGACAAGTAAATGAATAAAAATATAAATATTTATGTATATGTGTAGTAGTAGTGGATCAGTAAATAAAGTGTACAAAAAAAATTTATTTTTTATTAGTGGGCATGATCTAAAGAATCAATATATATGGTATAACTTGATTTTTTTGGAGAAAGGAAAATAATTGGTTAAGTAAATAATGAAATGATTAATATATAAAGATATTTGTCCAAAAATGACTGATTAAATAAATGTAAAAAATACAATATTATGGAAAGATCACAAGAAAATGTATTTTGCCGAAAGTATATACGAATTAACTTTTTAAAAGAATTTTAATCAAGTGGTATTAGAAAGACAACATGGAGATGAAATAAACGATGATATAAAATAATTACCATGAGAATAATAAACGTTAAAGTATTTTAAGAGTATGTACTTTATTGAAAAAGATATATCTTTTTAATAAGTGCGACAAGTAAAATTTATAAAACATGTACCTAAAATTTAGGTGCAAAAGTGTAAGAAAGATATCAAGAATATGTATATGAAAGTTACATTAACATATTAAGGATGGATACATTAACAATGAGATTACTAATTAGACTGGGGAGAACAAATGCATAGAAGAAGTCCGCCTAATATTTTGTGTTAGCTAAATCAATAGCAAGTCACTCACAAATTGGCAAGTTCTATAAAAAAATCACGTAAGACCAATTGACAACTATTTACTAGTTTCCATCTACTCAAGTTAAGTTGATTAACTCAAAATCCATTAGATATCTATTAATAGAGTTAATCAAACAAATTATGAGAGCGAGTTCAAGGTTTAAGTATTAAAGTTTAGGCGATTAAATCAGTTATTAATTAAACATGAATTCTAGGTGTAAGGGATATAATAAATAAATAAATACGACATGCTAACTAATATTTTACTATACTTGTGATTTGAGTACATCCTAAAATAACAAGTGCGAAGCGGGGCGAGCAGGGAATATGTGTTCATCTCCGAATTTATTCTTCGAAATGCTTCAAGTAATGTACCTCGCAAAGAAAGAAGAAAAAATGTTAGTAAAATAATATAAAGTGAAAATAAATCAAATATTACATATTTTTTAACTATTTTTTATTTGATAATATTTTGGAAGTTTGTTTTTGAAAATGGTTTGTAAATGTTTTTGGAAAATTATTTTTGAAAAATAGTTTAAACATATTATCGGAGGCTCCGAGCAGAAACCATTCATCTAGTAAGGAGGTTGGTGGAGCAGTATAGGGAGAGAAAGAAAGATTTGCGTATGATATTTATTGACTTAGAAAAAGCCTACGATTAAGTCCCTATGGAGGTTTTATGAAGATATTTGGAAGTTAACAGTGTTCCGGTAGTGTACATTAGGGTGATTAAGGACATGTACGATGGATCTAAGACTCGAGTGAGGATTGTGGGAGGAGACTCGTATTACTTCCTAGTGGTAATGGGGTTGCTTCAAGGATCGATTCTTAGCTCATTTTTATTTTCCCTAGCGATGGATGTGCTGATGTGTCACATTCAAGGAGAGGTGCCATGGTGTTTGTTACTTGCAGATGACATAGTGCTGATTGGCGAGACGCGTTGTCGGGTTAATGCAAGGTTAGAGGTGTGGCGGCAGACTCTTAAGTCTAAAGGTTTCAAGTTGAGCAGGACGAAGACAGAATACATGGAGTGTAAGTTTAGTGTTGAGGCTCATGAAGTAAAAGTGGACGTGAAGTTGGATGCACAAGTCATCCCCATGAGAGATAGTTTCAAATATCTTGGGTGTATGATATAGGGTAACGGGGAGATCGACGAGGATATCGCACATTGTATTGGAACGAGATGGATGAAATAAAGGCTCGCTAATGGTGTCTTGTGTGACAACAATGTGCTACCTAGACTTAATGTGACGACCCCAATTTTCCTCCATAGGATGTCGTGATGACACCTAGTCTCTACGACTATGTAAGCCTAATATTCAATATATCTTGACATGAATAAGCAGCAAAATACTAAAAACAAGTTTGAATAACTAATATAAACTCATGAAAATAGAATCAACAACAGCACACCTCCCCAAGACCGGTGGAACTGAGTCATAAACTCTATAGAGTCATACTAGGGTGTTTACTGCATCACTGTCTAAATGAAAAATACAACAGTAGTAAAAGTAAATGAAAGTGACTTCGAGGCCTGCGGCCACCGAGCATGCATACCATGAAGTCTACGTAAAGCAGCTAGCAGATGAGCACTAACGACTAACGCGAGCAGACGTACCTGGATCTGCACAAAAAGATGTGCAGAAACGTAGTATGAGTACACCACAACGGTACCTAGTAAGTATCAAAACTAAACTCGGTAGAGTATTGACGAGGCCAGGTCAAGACACATACTAGGATATAAATAAACAATGTGAGAACGTGATAAGGATGAATAATGGAAAGCGGAGAAATAACTGATACGAAACAGTTACCAACATGAACTAATACCAGAATTGTAAGCAAGGAAATAACATAAAGCAATCAGTTAGAGAGAACCACAATGATCAGATACAGACAATAACTGACAAAAACAAGGAAGTACAAAACAACAAGAGTCACAACAAGGTACCACCTCGAGTACAATAAGAATCACACCGAGGTACCGCCTCGTTTATATATATAAGGGATTAGCACGGAGGTACCGTCTCGTATTCACAATCTCAATCATAATCTTTCCTTATACCTCCGCGTGAGCCTTAGATTTGAAATAGGTTTTGAAACCAGTTTTTATGAAATAGCTACACGCACTCTAGCCCACCTTATGATGCTCCATGGCTTCACTTAGTTTCCCTACAAGAAACACGCAAATAAGTTCCACCTTTTACTACCGCATGCACATTAACCCTAAGGCTTATACCGCTGCATGTGCGTAAATAACACATCACAATAGTAACTCGCACCACAAGTGCCCATATTTTACAACTTGCCAACAATTATCAATATCAATATTTTCACAACAATAGCACATGGTTCCACCACAACGTGTACAAGATTATCGACTACAATAATGAATGTAAAACGCTCAACAAGGATAATATTTCAACAATAAAAATTTTGCCTCAACGTGATAACGACTTTCACAACTTCAACACCAATAACTCAAAAGACAATGTATAACCACGATATTAAATAAGAATAACTCACAATGGAAGAGATAACGTATATCAATGACGTAAAATAATGGAAATCATTAAGGAAAGGGATAACATAAACAATAACATTATGTAATGATAATCAATAATGAAAAAAATAACATGAACAATAATTTCAAATAATGATAATCAACAATGAGAGAGATAACCTGTAACATTATTAGAGGCAACAAGTTCAACTAAAGCATGAGAGCAATTTATCAATAAGAATGTAGAACAAGTGTAAACGAAATCATTTAAGGCATGTAAAGATATACCAACACAAATAAGAATAGATTGACTTTGAGAATTTAGAACATGATACTACAATTCAATTAAAGTATGGAAAGAGTCTAAGTAGCCTAAACTGATCAAATACCACGTACAACCCATGTACCCACTCGTCACCTTGTGTACACGGCTTTCACATAGCACAAATGAATCAATTAATACCAATCCTAGCAGGTAGTTCCCCCCCCACAAAGTTAGACAAAATACTTACCTCAACTAGGTCAGTTCAACCCTCGGAAATAGCTTTCCGCCTAAAATTCGCCGCCACACATCTCAAATTTAACCAAAATCGACATTATATCAATAAACAATTCTAGGGAAATCAATTACAATAAATAAAGCTAAGATCTTTATACTTTTCCCAAAAAGTCAACCCGGGGCCCGTCCGGTCAAAACCCGGGTCCAATGGTAGATTCCGACTACCCATGATCCTACGAGTTCATATATGTGATTAGTTTTAAAATCCGAGTCCAAAGCGACTCTCAATACTCAAATTATTATTTTTCAAAAACTTGATAAAGTTTCACAAATTTTCACTTTGAATCACATGATTTTGATGTTAACATCTAAGATATATTGATGGAATATGATTAGAAATAGATTAGGATCACTTACAAAAAGTTTGTAGGTGAAACGCCCCTCTCCAAGTTGCCTCCTACCGAGTCTAGGGTTCATAAATGAGAGAATGTTTTCAAAATGCCCGTCTCCAAGCACTTTGTACCAGTTGCAGATGTCTCATTTGCGGGCCAGGGCTCACAATTACGGACCAGGACTAGCATTGGCAAACCATGACAGCCTGATAAATCATCGTAATTGCGATAGAGGCTTCGCAATTGCGAACTGGAAGGCATCGCAAAGGCAAACAAATGTTCGCAAATGCGAACGAAGGCAAAATCTGGCAATCTTCGCAACTGCGAAGGGGAATTCGCAATAACGACACCTGAGCCCCCACTGTCACCTTCGCAATTGCGATGCTGGTGCTCGCAATTGTGATACATGAGCACCAGCAACACCAACAATCCAATTTCAACTCAAAACTATTCCGAAATATGTACGAAACACATCCGAGCCCTCGGGGCCCCAAACAAAACATCCACACAAGTCTAAACATATCATACGAACTCGCTCGCGTGATAAAAACACAAAAATAATTTCTAAACCTATGAATCGTATACCAAAACGCATGAATATCAAAGTAAAGTTCAAGAGTTTCTAAAGTTACAACTAAGCGTCGGAATCCTATCAAATAAACTCCAAATAAACTCCAAATGATAAGTTCTAAATACCATAACGGGCCTATTCTAAGTCCCAAAATCAAATCCCCAGCTCAATATCTAAAAGTCAACCTACAAGTAAACGTTTCCTACTTCATATTGCCAAACTTCGGCAAATCAACACAAATCAACCTACGGACATCCGAAATCATTTTCGAGCATACGTCCAAGTCCAAAATGACGATACGAAGCTATCGGAACCATCAAAATACAGTTTCATGGTTGTTTTCACAAAAGTCAAAGTTTGGTCAAAATTTTAATTTAAACTTCTAAGTCAAGAATCTAAGGGTCTAAGTTAACCAAAACTAATCAACCCCGCAAGACATAAAGTCATAAACACACGTGTGTGAAGCATAAAAAGGGATAACAGGGGGCAAGTATAAAAAATGACCGAACGGGTCTTTACATTCTCCCTCTCTTAAAACAAACGTTCGTCCTCGAACGTGCATAAGGACATACCTGAAGTGATGAATAGTTGAGGATAACGACTCCACATGTCATTTTCGGTCGCCAAGGTTGCCTCCTTGACCGGATATCCTCTTCATTGAACCTTCACTGAAGCAATGATGGTTGTTCCTTATAAATCATGTAAGTTTCTCGCCCATGGCAAATCATGTATGTTTCTCGCCATGAAGAAATGATGGTTGTTCCTTATAAAGGAGGAGAGGAGTGAACCGGACCTCAATTTTAACTTAACGTATTCATCTCTATCTCATTCAATCTTCACCTCTTCTTAAGCCTCTGCTCACTCTTGAAAGAAATAATTCTTCTCTAAACTTCCTTGCCTTCATACATTCATCGATACCATCTTGATGGATTCCCTTAACTGAACCCCTTCAATGGAGATGTATTCATCTTCGTACATCACCATTTCACCAGAAAATATCCCCACCACCTCTAACGCCAGCGTGACTATGATGGAGCTGACATCGTCGTCGGTGAAGAAAAGGAGGAGCGAGAAGGTCGAGTTGGTCCTTCAACCAGAACGGACTGTTTCGGACATAGTGCCAAAATATTTGAGGAAGGATAGCGAGTTTAATGTTAAGGAGAATACTGAAAGGTAGGTCTCTGTGTACTATTTCCCAACCCTTATAACAAATCAGATCTGCCCTATTGTTCGAAAGAACTATGGGTGGGAGGGCAGATTGGACATTGTCCTTAGACTCCCTCGAGGGGAGAAGAGGATTACGAGTCACCGCCCTGGCCATTCGTTCTTCAGTATGTATCCCTTATCTATGGGTTTCCCCCTTCCGATGGACGAGTTCGTGGTGAAGTTTTGCATCAACTACCGGTTGTGCCTGGAACAAATAAGCCCTCAAATATGGAGGCTGGTGATGGGCCTTCGACACTTAGATTCCAAGGCCGATGTCCCTTTTACTTACTAGAAATTGCTTTATTTGTACTCTCCCAAAATTTACCAAGGGGAAATGATAAACATGACGCAATAGGATTCAAAGGTTCCCATCTCGGACTGTGAGAGATAAATAGTCATCCAAACCAATTTCTTTTGGTGCATACCAAGATCCAGTTTCTGGAGAAAATGGAACTTTTCTCATATGTCATTCTACCTTTTTAGCTTTCTTGGATTGAATTAGTGAGGACCATGTTATAACGCATTACATTATTCTACTATTGCAATGGAGGTTGAAGATATCCCAGACATAGGGGATTGGGTGTATAATATCTTGGGGTTGTCCACCAATGTTCTGAGGACATGGAAGAACATCCCGGTCAAATTAGAAGATTTTCGAGCGAAGTATCACGGTGACATTTTTTAAAGTTTTACAAATTAGATGTTATTCTTAGGTGTGGGTGTTGAAAAAAGGCCCAATCCTCGGGGTGGCTTAGTAGAAGAGGCGTGTCAGCTAAATCGAGAGTTGATTCCCATAGTTCTGAAGAGGGCGTATTCGAAACCATCTTCCTCTAGCTCATCGAATAGGAAGCGTGTTTTTGAGAAGAAGTCGCAACCATCTAGGTTTGGAGAGGGTGGCTCTCAGTTCATTCTCTCGGTTACGCAGGGCGGTGCTACTAGAGGGTCCAGAAGAGGGTCTGCCGATAGGGCGAGTTGTCTTGTCTAAAGGGAGAGCTGAGGTTCCCCGTGTTGTCCCTTCCACCAAAGAGGAAAGTTCGTGAGAAGGTGCTAATGATACGGTTACGCCGGCCCGTGAATGTCCCTCATCTCAATGGAAAAAATTGTTGACTTTTGTCTTATTAATTTATTGGTTCCGAGTGGGATCGAAATATTCAAGGGGCCCCGGCACATGGCTGCTCATCTCCCCCAGTTGGCGAGTTCCTAAGACTGGAAGCACATGTAGTCCATGAGCGTTGATGCCTCAGTGACTCAAATAGCTTTTGAAGCTACAAGGGTACGTCTTTTTAAAACAACCATTCCCTATTAGTCTTTGTCGATCATTGACATAAGTTATCTATTTTTGCAAATTGCGGTGCTTACTTCAAAGGCCTTCAATAAGGTCTGAGAGATACCCGTCAAGTCCAAGGAAGTAGTGAAGTATGATCAAGACTGAGACCATGAAGAGGAGTGCTAAAAAGGAAATAGCTGAGTTTTTAGAAAGTGAGGCAACTCGAGTGGCTGAATGCGACATATCCAATAATAGGCTTTTTGCTCTGAAGGCCGATCTAGTCCTAAAGGCCGATAAGTAGGTTCGGTTGAGGAAATAGTGTTCCCGGTTATCAGGTGAGGTTCAAGTGCTATGGTCGGAGTTGGCCTTGGCTGAAGAAATAGCTCGAGGAAACAATGTTGATCATGAGGTCCTTCAAGTGGCCTTTGAGGACTTGCAAAAAGAAGCGTTTGTCGCATGATCCTTGACCATCATTGAAACCCGCTTGCATACTCTTCACGAGGTTTGCACTAGTATAGTACATTTTAAGCTTGAGGTTCCCCAGCTAGAGGAAAAAGTGAGGACTCTAGATCAACGATTTGATCTCCCCTCTACGGATATGCGAGGTCTTTTTCTTGAAGATTATAAGGATGCGGACGATGTTGAACATGATGATGTAGAGGAAGTGTCTCTTTTCCCTTTTTAGGGTCTTATGGATAAATGTTTTATTTAACACAACTATTCTCCCTTTTCTGTCCCTTCGAGTATTTTTTTGCCTTAAGGACATTTTCTTGCAAATGTATTCCTGGTCTATATTAATAATGTTTTACATGAAAGCTTCGGAGCTTTTGAGCTTTGCTGCTTTAGGGATGGTAGCTCATTGCCTTGATAGGACTCTTTTTTCGCGAGGAAGGATGATTTCTTATCCATACATGGGTGCAAGAGTGGGAGAATGGTCTCATGAGAGTAGGTGTATTGAACTAAGAATGCAAATAGTTAGAAAAAGATTAAAACTCTTGCTTTGTATAAAATCAGTCATTTTGCAAAACACACACTTAAATTATGCTCGTTAATTTAGACAGTATTCTCGTAGTTTCTAGCTTGATTACTATCCAAGATGATCAACAGTTGAGATTTATAAGATGTCAAAATAAAACCGACTAAGAATCTAAAGCTATTGACTAATGTCTATCGAAATAAGGACTAAGCAAAGAAGGTTATCAATGGGAGAAGATATGGTTTTGATAGGATAGGTGCAAGATAATTGTTCGGGATCTAACTCTAAATAATTCATTTGTAATGCTCAAGTGAGTCTCTCAAATTCACTCAATTATTAGTTCAAACATTCAGCAAAAACTCCTCTCTCGATTAAGTATTAACCGCACAAGATGAACCAATTTAAGCACGTGAAGATATGCAAGAATGCGTAATGGATTGGTCTTTAGGAAAATCTCTTTCGATTATTCTCCTAACTAGGTTTAATTAATGATTCAACTAGCCTCTTACGATTACTTAGAAGAATCTATGAACTCAACCAACAATATAATGGAAAGATATCACAAGTTATGCCTCTCTCGATTACATGAACTAGTGAATATAGATGCAACAATTAAATCATCCAAAAATGCTTCAATACATAAAATTAGAGTTATAATCTACAAACAATCATCAATACACCAAATCCATAAAACACTAATTGGAACTACTCCATAGATATGGATAAATTTATCACAAATAAAATTAAAGTATAGGAAAACATAAATTCAATACAAACTCGAGTCTTGAGTGAGGAAGGAACAATGAAATCCTTGTGCTCGTGTACTTCCAACTCCTCTTTATCCTCCTTAGGTCGAAAGTATGTCAAAAGTCCAGAAAATAACGTTTTTCCATATATTTATACCAAGTAGGGTCCGGCCCAGACGAAACCACCTTCTCCTAGCCGAAATACGACATTTGCTCTGTAAAGATTACACATGCGCGCTGCATGGGGCGACGAGCCATGCAGGGCTTTAGTGGGGAAATCCATAGAGAATCACAATTCAATAGGCTGCCCAAATACACTACTGCGGTGCACCATGCGCCACAACATTGCGAATTTCTCAGTGTACGACTCCAAACTTGATTTTTGACGTCCAGACTTGGTCCTTGACCCCCAAACTCGATCTTGGCTTAATCCCTTGGGATTTTACTCAGACATCAAATCTCCAAAAAGCTCGAATTCGCTCCACAACATAGACATCACTTGGAATCCCACATACAAGGCATAAAACACACAATAAATGCAAAACACTAGTAATTAAAGCTCACAAACACTTAAAGTGCAGTAAATCATCCTCGAGCAATCTAACTACAGAGGTCAAATATATTACCATGACATCCTCGCCTCAAGATTTGACTGAAAAGCACCACACATTATTAACAACCCGCTCACTTACTCTAACACAGAGGTCAAATACATTACCTTTCCTTCGTGAATCAAGTGCCCTCACACAATAATAGAGAGTCGTTCCACACACAATAAAATTTAAGAACAATTAGGAACTATTTATAACAAGAATTCACTCACTCTCAAAAACAACATTCATATACCATAAAAGACGTACCATAGGCTTGCCCGTATTGTACTGTCACGCCCTGACCATGGGGAGCACGACCGACGCTCAACCAAGATTCCCCGACCGAGCAAGCCTGCTAGGTGCCTTCTACCCAACCTTTTCCATTAACAATATAAGAATTAGTGCAAGTGATAGACATGAGAATCTTTTTCCATTACTAAAGGATATTCATTTATTATTTCCAAAATATTATAAGTTTATAGATATGATGAGAAACATGTTTGCCCAAATACAAACACTTACTAGTTTAATTCCCAACATCAAACACCACTCATAATCTGTCTACGGAGCCTCTAAGTACAACAGAAGAGAAGAATGGAAGTGCCCGCGACAAGGCCCCGACTATACCTCAAAACATAATGTACAACATCAAATGACATGAAGCCCGGAATAGAGTAGGGCTCACTAAAATCTGCTGAATAGAGAGTAACTGCTAACGAGGATCAAAACCGCCCGCTGATGAACAACCTGCATCCATTGAAGATGCAGCACCCCCGGCAAAAGGGATGTTAGTACATATGGAATAGTACTAGTATGTAAAGCTATAAGTCCACTTTCAAAATAGAATGCCAATATCATAATGGGAAAACCATAGAATTAGTGAGTCACAATCAACAATATCCAAATGCCTAGTTAACATATAGCAATTTTCAAGATACGAAAATAATATATATTTTTGGTTGGGAGATCATTAACACCGATATACCACCGTGTTTATAGCACGGAGTCCGATCAAGCTCGATCAGCTAGGCCATCTCCCCACGAACGATGTGGTTTGACATGTGATGCGAAAAAAAGTGTTACCAATAGTAGTACATCCATGTTAACAACATGGCGTTCGATCACCACCCGACCGGCTAGGTCGTCTCCCCACATATGTTGTCTAAGTCGACATTAAATCTAGGGTCATCAACAATCTCATCCCAATTAAAGGGAATAATTACAATCACATCAATATTTCAATGTCATCCTAAATAAGGGGAATAATCACAATCCACTCCTACACCGGCATGTGTAGTTTCAGGTGTGGGGCTTATAACCCACCCTTACTCGGTCTGCTAATAATACTCCCAAAAATATTTTATTTTGTACACAAGGGAAACAAAAGTACAAATATATTTTATATTCACCCTTTAACCTTTCAGATTGTATATATAGCTTCGTTAGTACTTTCCACCCATTCACAACATCATTATTTCCTTGGCTCTATTGACCATACGTATGATTTTTCATTTATGGCACGGTGGCCGTATTTCATATTCCACACTTTCGTTTCTTTACTTTCATGGATCATCATCCTAAATATAAACAAATAGAATATTCCAGAAATCACAACGTTAGGTTTAGTAGTAATGAAGACTTTAAACACAATGGATTGCTTTTCAAGAAATGGAGTAAAATAATTGGCAACCGAAGCACAAGTTAAAATCATAAACGTGTAAAACATAATTTGTTCTTGAAATACTTTTCCCCAACAAAGGCAATACATAATTTCAACTCATGAAGATATAAGAGCTCAAAACACATTGGACATACTTACAAAGCATAGCATTAGTTAAAACAACCACATTTGGGCATAACTTGGGTATATAAGCTTTTAGGCAAATCTATTTTTAAAGTAAGTTTGGAACAGTTGAATCAGGGCCTATTTCATAACCTTTCTCACATCATTTAATTTCCTCGGCACCATTGACCACAAGTATAACTTTCATTCTTGGCATGTTGGCCACACTTTATATCTCCAACCCACTTCTTTCACTTTCAATCATCCTTATAGATTATCAACAACAAGACATTTCTACTCAAGACTTTAAATACATATTTGAGCAATTAACCAAATTAAGGGCCTTAGGTACATGTGATTTCTTACACAATTCGACATGCTAGTTTTCATTAGAATCAAGTTTTCAAATCATAACATATTAACACACAACCCATGCTTAATCACCTTCTCAAATAGTAACTCAATATACATGAACGTTTGGAATACAAATTGAACGCATATATTTTTTTGACACAAGGCTTATTCGGAATTATCAATTTATAATGAGCAACACGGGACTTACAAGGACATTGCAAGGTTCAATTCTAAAAGAGGAGTTTAGCCAACATTCCTTGTTTGAGCTTTCATCAGGTTACTACAATGTCCCAACACTTTTAGAAATAATAATCTATAGGAAGATAGAGGAAATCAGATAATAATTAGAAGGATTCTCACGGTGTAACTCTCTTAGAACTTATATCAAACACCTAATATGCAAAATAGACTACGAAGTTCTTCAAAGGTAATCCCTTCCTCCCTCAACCAATTTCAACAAAAACTACCCAAAATGGTTCATTAACCCCCTGATGATTAAAAAACTAGTTGATAGATGATGATCTGAATTATGAGAAAGACTACTTACTCATTCAAAACAAGTAAATAATGATTCTGCACCAGTTCAATGAAAGTTATGAATCTATGATATCAAAAGAACGAATTTAGATCGAGAAGCGTGTTCTTGAAAGATCAAGAACTAAACAAGTTCCTATAGTCACCACTTGAAATCAATTAATATGATAAAGAAACACCACACACAATTAAAAATAAGATAAAGGCTATCACCACCTTCATTTGAACCAAAAACAAGGATAAAGAAGACAAAATAGAGAAAAATACTTCATTGTAAAACCAAGCAAACTTTAAAAACATGAATTGCATTCTACAAGGCAAGAGAACCCTTTATATAGGCCTAGAGTCTCTTCTTTGATGACTACAATTCCTATTCTAATAAGGAAATAAATTAACTAAAGACAAGGAAAGTAAAATCACTATTCTATAAGGAAAAGAAACTAGAATCATACTAAAAGGAAAATCCTTATTCTAAAAAGAATAAAATAAATCCAATTTTAAGAAGAAAAAGGTCTTGGCGTCTTGAAATCAATCTTGGGCTTTTTGAACTTGAAGACACATCCACACACCTATTCGTGGGCATATATGAACTTGTTTTTGGTGAGCTACATAATAAAAGGCAAATATAGCTTCTTGATTTGCATCTTTCTCCCCTCGTCCTCGAGTCTAAATGCTCTATAAATGGCTCAAGTCCATTAACATTAAATATTGGTGACACCCCATAATCGTCCGGTAGATCCAATCTGTAAGTATTGTCACCTAACTTTTGAACAACTAGAAATGGACCATCATCTCTTGGTTGCAACTTTGGATACTTTTGGTTAGGAAATCATTCTTTCCTCAAGTATACCTAGATTAAGTCTCCCACATTAAAGAATTGTTGTTTTCTCTTCTTGTGGACTTATTTCTTATATGCCTTTGTTTGTCTCTCAATCTCATGTACTACTTTCTCATGCAACCTTTTTAATTGCTTAACTATCTCATCAGCATCTCCACTAAAATAATGAGTTTTAAGAAGAGGATATATGCTGATGGACCAAGAGGATTCTTACCATAAATCACTTCAAAAGTACTTTTTCTAGTTGTTTGATTCACAAACTTATTGAAAGCAAACTCAGCATGTGGGAGCAAGGATTCCCATTCTCTTATGTTCTTCTTCATAAAACTTCTTAGCAATGCACCTAAATTTGGATTGACTACCTCTGTTTGTCCATCTGTTTGAGGGTGATAAGATGAGCTATACATCAACTCCATACCAAGCTTAGCCCATAAAGTACGCCAAAAACGACTGAGAAACTTAGTGTCGCGATCAGAAACAATGCTTCTTAGAATGCTGTGTAACTTGACAATATTGTTAAAGAACAAAACAGGCACATGAGTTGCATCACTTGTCTTGTTACATGGGATGAACTGTTCCATCTTAGAGAATCTATCAACAAAAATGAAGATAGCATCCTTACCTCCTTGAGTCCTTGTCAATCCAAACACAAAGTCCATGCTAATATGTTCCCACGGTGTTGTAGGAATTGGCAAAGGCTCATATAATCCCTTATTGCTCCCTTGCATTTTGGCCTTTCTACATGATTCACGACGCTCAATGAGCCTCAACACATCTTTATTCAATTTAGGCAAGTAGAAGTTTTCTTGAATCATCTTTAATGATTTAGAATGGCCAAAATGACCAGATAATCCACCCTTATGTGCTTCTCCCACAATGGACTCCCTTAAAGAGCTTTGTGGTATGTAAAGCTGCTTTCCATATTAAAGAAACCCATCTCGATTTACAAATATTCTTTGTCGACCCTCCAAGTTTCTCTTACAAACATCTCCAGAGTCTGGATCAGCTTCATAAAGCTCCTTGATATAGTCAAATCCAAATACACTAGTTACCATCATAGAAAGTAAACATGGTCTTCTACTAAGAGCATCAATAACTTAATTGAGGTTTCCAGTTTTGTGCTAAATTAGGAACTGAAAATTCTGAAGGAACTCTACCCGTTTTGCATGCCTTGCGTTGAGATTTTGTTGGTGACTAAGATACTTTAGTGCCTCATGATCAGAATATAGCAGAAAATCTCTTGGAAAGAAATAATGACTCCAATGCTGCAACACACGAACAATAACATAGAACTCTTTTTCATAGGTGGAGTACTTCAATTTAGATCCACTTAGCTTCTCGCTAAAATAAGCCGCGGGTTTACCTTCCTGGCTAAGAACTCCTCCAACACCAACAATTGAACCATCACATTCTACTTCAAATAAAACATCAAAGTTAGGAAACCGAAGGATAGGAGCTTGTGTCATCTTCTTCTTTATCAATTCAAAACTCTTTTGAGCTTCTTCATTCCACTTGAACATTCCTCCTTTCAAACACTCAGTTATAGGGGCAATCAAAGTGCTGAAATTTCTGATCAATCGTCGATAGAAGGACACCATTCCATGAAAGCTCCATATATCCAAAATTGGCCTAGGAATTGGCCAACTTATGATTGCCTCAATCTTGCTTGGGTCAGCTTGAACATCAGCTGTCACGACCCAAAATCAAATTAATCATGATGACAGCTAACCGAACCCGCTAGGTAAGTCAACTAATAACTATCCAACTCCAATAATATTTTATAAGATAATTTAGTAAAAGAAATTATCTGAATCTTATATATTCCTAAGGACTGGTAGTACAAAACATGATCTTCTAAGATTAGAATTTACAAGCTGGTATGAAATACATACATCATCTGTTCGAAATGTACATAAACAGATTTTTATGAATCAAAGGATGCCATGAACAAGAGGCAGCTACAACGAGAACACATGTACATCTTCAAATCCAGCTCACGTCGATCACATCAACATCACTATCCAATATCTGCATCCAAGGTGCAGAAGTGTAGTATGAGTACAACCGACCCCATGTACTCAATAAGTAACAAACCTAACCTTAGGTTGAAAGTAGTGACGAGCAGGTACACAAGTCAAAGCCCAACACCAATAGCCGACAACAACTAATAACAATATAATAAAAAGGGCACTGAAAATAACTCAAAACTATAATGTTTAACTCGTTCACAATTTCAGAAAATAGGCCTGCTTTTCAAGTATATCAGTGAAAACCCAAATCTTTGACCGAAAGCACCAAAATATGAGTAAGTTTGCAAAATCGTTATTTTTCCTTCCAAAACTGTTCAACAGATAAATGTTTCATTAACAAATGACATGAGGAAAAGTACATCTCTATGCCTATATGTCAATGTGCATGTGAAGTCATGAATGAGGCAATACCGTATAGCATGAGGAAAATGCATCTTTATGACTGTATGTCAAGTGTGCATGTCGATGCAATGCAACATAGTGAACAACCATATGCATACTCTCAGAGTTTCAATCCACTTAGTCCTCCCAATCACACGGCACTCGTACTCGCACTCAATAGGTACCTGCGCTCAAAATCAAAATCTCAAAATCAGGCCCTCGGCCTTACTCAGTCATCAATCTCTCAAGTCTCTCGGGCTCACAATGTCATGAAACTAGCCCAAAATGATGATATGATGTATCAATAAATAAGAACAGAGACTGATATATGATATACAATGAATAAACATGACTGAGTATGAACATGCAATGTTAGCAAATAACTTAACAGTAATAATGACCACAGTGGGTCCTAACAGGATAAATATATATAGTCTAGACATGGTTTCTAACATGAATCATAACTCGATAACTCTAGTACGTAGAGATTTCATGATTACAGAAAAGTTCAGGTAACTACACAGTACCACAGAAATAATGGAGTCACAGTTCACACGGTCCATGCCCACACGCCTGTCGCCTAGCATATGCGTCACCTCAACACCAAACACATAACACGTATAATCAGGGTTCATACCCTCATCTCCAAGATTAGAAGAGTTACTTACCTCGAAAAAGCCGAGCTCAATATCGAGCAAGCTAAAAAATACTCTAGAAATTCCATTCTATGCGTATCAACATCCGAATGGCTCGAATCTAGCCAAAACAACTCAAATACATCAAATAATGCCAAAGGGTACAAGCCCATCGATAAATGTTGAATCTTTAATCAAAAGCAGAAAATCATCCAAAGAATCCAACCCGGGCCCGCCCCTTGGAACCCAAAAAACATACAAAATCTGACAACCCATTCAATTACGAGTCCAACCATATTAGTTTCACTAAAAGCCGACTCCAAATCGATGTCCAAAACTCAAAAATTCACATTATAAAACTTTAGGCTAAAACCCCCAATTTCTCTTTAAAATGCATCAACCAACTGCCAAAAATGAAGATAGATTTATGAAATAAGATCAAAACCAAGTGTAGGATACTTACCCCAATCCTTGTGATGAAAATTGCTCCAAAAAGAGCCTCATTCCGAGTCACACATCTCCAAATATGAAGAATGAACCAAAACCTCAATTTTATAGCTTCTGCCCAGCATTTTCGCATATGTGGCCCAAATTTCCGCTTCTCCAGACACGCACAAGGAAGCATGCCTGAGCCACACGGGTGTCACGCCCCAACCTCGGGAGGCATGATCGATGCACAACTGAGTGAAACCGGCCAAGCAAGCCTGTTAGATACTTTTCACCCAACTCACCCATGATAAGAGAAGGCATGTTTTTATTAGCAATCCAGTGAAAGGACCATATGCATAGATATTACCAAACCATTTCATTTAGCTACTTCTTGTTAAGTTTCAAAAAGGTATACATTTTGTGATTTAGTGGGACAAAAATCCAAAAATACAACATAACCTGTTTGGCCTTTCTAGTACGCATGCACAACCCACGTAGCGTCTACAGAGCCTCTAAAGATACAAAAGAGAGTCAAGATGGTGCCGGCAACAAGGTACAATACATGACCCCGGAATGAAAGGGGGCTCACCGAGTCCGCTGAGAAGAGGATGCAACACTATCTGCGATCAACAGTGTCTGCTATATAACCACCTGCATCCATTTAAAGATGCAGCACCCCCGGCAAAAGGGACTTTAGTATCGTCGAAAAGCACTAGTATGTAAAGCTAAACACCAACTCAGTAGAATGAATAATAATACAAGAGGAACAGTCAAGAATCCAATAAGGGCTTCAAATAATATTAAAACAACAAGCTCAGGATCATATACGTTTTAAAGTCAATTTTCATATTATTAGGTTGGGTGATTTTTAGTACCGATTTTCCACAATTCACAATACCTCCATATTCTTACACGGAGTCCGATCTCGACCCATTCGGCTAGGTCGTCTCATTTGAGACATTACCACAATTGTATCATAATTACCATCACAGTACCGCCATGTGTGCGGCATGGCATCTGACCACGGCCCGATCGGTTACACCATATCATTTGATATATTACCACAATTTCATCCACAATACCACCATGTTCTTACACGGAGTCTGATCTCGGCCCGATCGGCTAGTCCATCTCATTTTAGACATTAGCTTCTTTAGTCAATCATCTCACATCATACTGCTTAACAATTAAAAAGTTATTCTTGGCGCTTAGCCGTATTTCATAGTACCAGTTCCCTTTTTCACGTTCAAATATCATTATCATTATCAACATTAATAGGGCTTCCCATTCAAGACATTAATTCATATATGAGCAATTTAGGAAATCTTAGGCACATAGAGGCCTTTCACACAATTCGGCATAACAACCTTTATTTCGGTCTTAACATGAAAATTTAAGTTCCTAACACATATTCCAAATTTTTAACAAATTCTCAAATGGCAAGATGACATGATGAAGCATTTAGAATAAACGTTGAACAAACATCCTTCACACAACCACATTAGGAAAAGCCAATTTAATAATGATCAAGGACTTACTACAATTACATGAGCACCGTGGGATTCGATTCTAAGAAGAAGGGGGTTTAGCCAACATACCTCAATTGAACTTCTCAACTCTAAAATGATCCGGAATTCTTAGAATCTTCAATCTATTTTAGAAATATAACAATTTGAACCAAAAATTAGGAAGATGATCATGCTTTTCAGCTCATTTAAGGATTTTATCAAACACTAGATGTGCATTAAGGTTCTAGGCTCTTTTGTGGAAGATTCCATCATTTCCCATCTCACTCTCTACAATTGTTAGCTCACAATATTCCCACATACTTCAAGGATACATGCATGCAAGACAAGAACCCCCCCCCCCCACACACCCAATAATTGCCTCTCTAATTACTCCATTTCTACAAAATTTCGAAATTGAGAACTAGGACGTAGATTCATACCTTTAGAGTGAAGACTTTCTTTGTTAATCCTCAATGATTGAGCAAGAATTGATGGGTAATGGTTAAAGATTGCTCCCCCACTCTAAGAACTCTCCCTCTCACTCTAAATTATCAGAAATGTGCTCAAAATGGTCTATGGGGTGTGTTTTAATGGAACTGGGTTGGGTTTAAAAACCCCAAAAATGAATCTCTAGAACGGGTTATGTGGTCACATATGCCACCGCATAATGGTTATGTTGTCCGTGAAATGACCGCGAAACTGGGTGCCAAAATTGGAAAAAACACTTACCTGGTCTGCGGTCACTATGCGGCCAGCAGACCCGTTCTACGGTCGCATAATGCATCGTAGAACAGTTCTGCGGTCGCATAGTGCACCGCACAACCTCCCTCTGAAAACTCCCAAGACGGGATATGCGACAAGAATGCGTCCCGCGAAATGGTTATGTGGTTGCATAATGGCCGCGAAATTGGGCATACAAAATGCCACAGAAAATTTCCCCACTCTGCGACCAGTCTGTGGTCCGTAGAGTGGTTTTGCGGCCGCAGAAATGCGCACTTCTGCCAAACGTTTTCCTTCAACTCCCCAACGTTTTCCTTCAACTCCCCGAATACTTTGGCATCATAGAAACCGGGTTTTTAGGAAAAAATTTACGGGGCCTTACATCCTCCCCCACTTAAGATCATTCGTCCTCGAATAAGGATCAGGGTCTATTATTAGCCCCTTATGCAACTCAGTTATCATACCCTACACAAGCAACCCCAAATTTAACTAACTTCCTATATATTAAAAACATTTGCCAGAGTTCCCTTTGTAACTAGGCCTATCCACCTGCCAGAGAGCCCTAAAAACACATCTTACAAACATATGCACAACTCAACGACGTAACAAACTTATAACAATACCAACCGTGGCCTCATAAGCAACACATAATCAAAAGGAACACCTTTTCATTAACTGAACAAGTGATACTAAATTCATAGGTGACAAGTTCATAAAAATAAAGGATTACACAACTATTCAAACAAGTAAGGATACTTCTTCTTCATTGCTTCCTCAGCCTCCCACTTGGCCTCTTCAACCTCCTGGTTTCTCCATAATATTTTCACGGAGGTAATTTCTTTATTCCTCAACTTTCGGACTTGCCTATCAAGAATGGCAACTGGAATTACTTTATTTGACAATTCTTTATTAACCTCAATGGTCTCAACCGACACAATAGCTGACGGATCTCCAACTACCTTCTTCAACATAGACACATGGTATACCGGGTGGACTAATGACATTTCGGGTGGTAGCTCAAGCTTGTACGCCACCTAGCCAATTCTCTGAATGATTTTGTACGGCCCGAAATACCTCGGATTCAATTTCCCCTTTTTCCCAAATCGCATAATACCCTTCATGGGGGAAATCTTCAAGAATACCCAATCATCTTCTTCGAACTCTAAGTCTCTACAACATACATCCGAATAGGATTTTTTGACGACATTGAGCAGTTTTCAACCGCTCCTTTATGATCTTAACTTTTTCCATAACCTGATGTACAAGGTCTGGCCCTATCGGCTCTACATCCCCAATCTAGAACCACCCAATAGGAGATCTACATCTCGTACCATATAATGCCTCAAATGGTGCCATCTGAATACTAGCATGAAAGATGTTGTTATAAGCAAACTCTATGAGTGGCAAATTATCATCCCATCTACCCTTGAAGTCAAGAACACAAGCACGCAAAAATGCCCTCAAGCGTCTGAATAGTCCGCTCTCCTTTCCCACCGGTCTGTGGATTGAAGGTTGTACTAAGATTCACCTGAGTTCCCAAACCTTGCTGAAATTTCTTCCAAATATTGGTCGTGAGCTGAGCCCCTCGATCGGAAATGATAGAAACTGGAGTACCATGTAGCCTAACTATTTCCTTGATATATAACTGGGCATACTGTTCTGCTGTGTAGGTAGATTTTACTGGCAAGAAATGAGTTGATTTTGTGAGCCGGTCCACAATCACCTAAATTGCGCGGAGTGCGAGGTAATCCTAACACAAAGTCCATATTAATCATTTCCCACTTCCACATTGGAATTTCTATGTTTTGTGCCAACCCACCAGGCCGTTGATGTTCGTCCTTCACTTGCTGACAATTCGGACACCTTGCCACAAAGTCTGCCACATTCCTTTTCATGTCATTCCACTAATAGACTTCCTTGAGGTGGTGATACATCTTTGTAGAACCTGGATGAACGGAATACCTAGAAGCATGAGCCTTGGTCATGATTCTTTCCCGGAGACCATCTATATTCGGAACACATAGTCTCCCTTGGTACCTTAGTGTACCATCATCCATGCCAAGAGCAAAAGCCATAGTCTTATATTTTTGAATTTTCAATTGCACCAAAGATGAATCATTGTATTGCTTCTCTTTGACTTCCACAACAAGCGATGATTCGGCCCTATTTTGCACAATTACACTAGAGTCCACAAGTAAAACTCCCAAACTAGCTAATTGATGGACTTCCTTGGACAATGGACTTTGTTATACCTCCAACTGTGCTAAACTACCCATAGATTTCTAGCTAAGAGAATCCGCCATAACATTGGCTTTCCCCGGGTGATATAGAAGATCGATGTCGTAATCCATGAGTAACTCAACCATCTTCTTTGTCTCAGATTCAACTCCTTTTGTTTGAAAATATATTGAAGACTCTTGTAGTCCGTGAATACATCCACATGAACCCCATACAAATAGTGACGCCAAATTTTCAATGCAAAAACCACCGCCGCAAGTTCTAAGTCATGTGTTGGATAATTCTTTTCACGATTCTTGAGTTGCCTTGACGCATATGCTATAACTTTACCGTGTTGCATTAACACACACCCAAGCCCAATTATTGAATCATCACAATATACCACAAATTCATTTGTACCCTCTGGCAAGGTGAACACCGGCACTGTAGTCAATCTCGATTTCAACTCCTGGAAGCTCCTTTCACAAGCATCGGACCATTGGAACCTAACTGCTTTCTGAGTCAATTTAGTCAACGGAGAGGCAAGAGTAGAGAACCCCTCCACAAACATCCTGTAATACCCTGCTAAGCTCAACAAACTACGAATCTCAGTTGGCGTTGTAGGTCTAGGCCAATTCTTTACTGCTAAAATCTTTTGAGGATCAACCTTGATTCCTTCTCTAGAGACAACATGACCCAAGAATGTAACAGATTCGAGCCAAAATTCACACTTTGAAAATTTTGCATATAATTGGTGCTGATGAAGAGTCTGTAACACTGCCCTAAGATGATCGACATGGTCCTCCCGACCTTATGAATACACAAGAATATCGTCAATGAACACTATCACAAAAGAGTTGACAAAAGGCTTGAAAACCCGATTCATAAGATCCATGAAAGCCACTGGGGCATTTGTTAGCCCAAAAGACATCACCAGAAATTAAAAATGCCCATACCGGGTCCTAAAAGCTATTTTAGGAATATCCTGCTCCCTGATCTTCATTTGGTGATACCCGGATCGTAAATCAATTTTGGAAAAGTATCTAGCACCCTCTAACTGATCAAACAAATTATCTATTCTTGGTAGTGGGTATTTATTTTTGATTGTGACTTTGTTGAGCTACCGGTGGTCAATACACATCCTCAATGCTCCATCTTTCTTCCTCACAAAGAGAACCGGTGCGCCCCATAGTGACACACTCGGTTGGATGAAACCCTTTTCTAACAAATCCTTTAATTATTCCTTTAGTTCCTTCAATTCTGCTGTTGTCATTCTGAAGAGCGGAATAGATATAGGTTGCGTGCCTGGCATCAGATCAATCCCAAAATCAATCTCCCAGTCTCGCGGAATCCCAGGGAGCTCATCTGGAAAGACCTATGGATATTCATTCATAACTGGCACAGACTCGAGTGTAGGCGCCTCATCGTCGGTGTCCGTAACCCGGACCAAATGATAGATACATCCCTTGTTAATCATCTTCGCAGCCTTAAGGTGAGAAATAAACCTACCATTCAGAACCACATTATCCCCCTTCCACTCAACAGCTGGCTCATTAGAAAATTCAAACCTCACAGTTCTAGTTCGGCAGTCGAGCTTAGAAAAACATGAATAAAGCCAATCCATTCCCATAATTAGATCAAAATCAACCATCCCCAATTCAATGAGATTGGCCACGGTGTCCCGACCACACACCGTGACAACGCATTCCCTATAAACCCGTACGACCACAATAGACTCGCCAACCGCAGTAGATACAGAGAATGGCTCAGGAAGCTGTTCCAGTTCTATCCCAAATTCCATAGTAACAAAAGGGGTAACATAGTGGAACCGGGATCAATAAAAGCATATACATCATGAGTTTGGACAGTTAATATACCTATAACGATATCTGGAGAAGCCTCTGTACTCTAGAGACCAGTCATAGCATAGAAATAGCTGGGTCCTCCTGAACTCTGTGCACCACCCCTAGCTGCACCACGCCCTGCTGGTGTCGGAGGGCCTCGAACTGAGGGGCTGCTGAATATGTAGCTCCTGCGGAACTAGATAGCTGTCTTGTTCCCTTGCCTGCACCCTAGCTGGATGAATGGTACTACCTCTGAATATGACCCCTTAATACGCACTCGTAATATATAGGTAAGTCCATGTAGCAGATCCCCAAGTGCATCTTCCCATACTTGGGGCATGGGGGCCTCTGCTGCTACGGGAATCTCCCTCCTGATCGGCCCTGATAGTGGGGTCCCCTCCTGCCTTGATTGGGCCTGAAGCGACTCCCTTGCTGCTGACTGTGCCCCGCTGGTGGTGCACTGGCTGAAGACTGAGCATGAGACTAGGTTAGACCTGATGACCCTCCCCTGAAAGCTGATTTTCCCCACCAAATGACTCCCAAATGTTGCCCGCTGACTGGGCATTACTGGAACCCTATCGCTCCCTTCTGGTCTTCAATATACGGTCCTCTGAAGCTTGAGAAAATGCTACCATCTTCCCATAGTTCATGTCTGAATTCAAGGCAGTTGTAGCAGCCTCATTGATAACCAAGGGGCTAAGGCCCTACACAAACCGCCGCACTCTAGCCTCAATAGTAGGTAACATGTGAATAACATATTTTGATAGGCACGCGAACTCCATGAGATACTCCTACTCACTTGTTTAAGACTCTCAAACTCTGCGGCACGGGCTGCCCTAGTCTCGGCAGGTAAGAAATGGTCTATAAAGGCATCCACAAACTCACTCCATCTCGCTGGAGGGCTCCCATCCTCCCGAGAGTCCTCCCACAGCTCAAACCAAGAATATGCCACCCCTTTCAGGTGGTAGGCGACCAACTTCCCTCCCTCCGTCTCAGTAGCGCGCATAACCCGGAGAGTCTTATGTATCTTATCAATGAAGTCCTGTGGGTACTCCTCGGGATTAGCACCAGTGAACACCAAAGGATCCAACTGAAGAAACCTGTACACCTTGGAACCACTAGAATCCCCTTGTTGGCTAGACGAAGTGGGTATAACATTTGATCTATAGGATTGAGAAGCCACTATCTATGTTAGCATCTGAATAGCTCCCCTAAGATCTCTATCAAGAATACCAGAACCGGAAGTTGGGGCTGGTGGTAGAATCGGAATATCGGTTGAAGGAACTGATTCACCCTCAGTAGGTGTATGAACTGGTGTGGACTGAACAGGTGTAGTGAAATCAGGTAGTGTAGCAGTCAGGGGATTATCCTCACCCCTCGGGTATTCAGTCGCCTCTCGAAGTAAAGGGTCAACTGCCACTCCCAAGGTGGCATTGGCCTCTTGGCCAGTTCTTCTTAGGTGACATATACTGAAAGTTAAAGGAATGTACGAGTTAGAAGAGAAACAGTTGCACAATTAGTTTCATCGCATGATCCAGAATATCAAAGAAGGTATTATTGCTAAATGTCCATGTAGCCTCCAAATTATTGATGTGGTCGACAACACACCGATAAGAAGGACTCTACTAGACACGGCTCCGAGACATCCTAGGACACTTTAATACCTTAGGCTCTGATGCCAAGTTTGTCATGCCCCAACCTCGAGAGGCCTGATCGGCGCTCAACCAAGTGAACCCGGCCGAGCAAGCCTGTTAGATACTTTCAACATAACTCACCCATGATAAGAAAAGACATGTTTTTATTAGCAATCCAGTAGAAGGACCATATGCATTGATATTACCAAACCATTTGATTTTGCTACTTCCTGTTAAGTTTCAAAAAGGCATACATTTTGTGATTTAGTAGGACAAAATCCAAAAATACAACATAATTCATTTGACCTTTTTAGTACCCATGCATAACCCACATAGCGTCTACGGAGCCTCTGAAGATACAAAAGAGAGTCAAGATGGTACCGGCAATAAGGCACCGACTATATCTCAAAAGTGACCACAATATAAACAAAAGGTACAATATATGACCCCGGAATTAAATGGGGCTCACCGAGTCCGCTGAGAAGAGGATGCAACACTATCTGTGATCAACATTGTTTGTTGTGTAACCACCTGCATCCATTTAAAGATGCAGCGCCCCCGGAAAAAGGGACGTTAATACCGTCGAATAGCACTGGTATGTAAAGCTAAACACCAACTCAATAGAATGAATAATAATACAAGAGGAACAGTCAAGAATCTAACAAGGGCTTCAAATGATATTAAAACAACAAGTTAAGGATCATATACGTTTCCATGTCAATTTTCATGTTATTAGGTTGGGTGATCTTTATTACCAATATTCCACAAATAACAATACCTCCGTATTCTTCCACGGACTTCGATCTCGACTCGATCGGCTAGGTCGTCTCATTTGATACATTACCACAATTTCATTCTAATTTCCAACACAGTACCACCATGTGTGCGGCATAGCATCCGATCACGACCCGATCGGCTAGACCATCTCATTTGAGACATTACCACAATTTCATCCACAATACCACTGTATTCTTACACGGAGTCTGATCTCGGCCCGATCGGCGATGCCATCTAATTTGAGACATTATCTTCTTCAGTCAATCATCTCACATCGTACTTCTTAACCATAACAAAGTCATTCTTGGCACTTGTCTGTATTTCATAGTTCCAGTTCCCCTTTTCACGTTCAAATATCATTATCATTATCAACATCAATAGGGCTTCCCATTCAAGACATTAATTCACATATGAGCAATTTAGGAAATCTTAGGCACATAGAGGCCTTTCACACAATTTGGAATAACAACCTTTATTTCGGTCTTGACATGAAGTTTTAACATTCCTAACACATATTCCACATTTTTGAACATATTCTCAAATGGCAAGATGACATGATGAAGCATTTAGAATAAACATTGAACAAACATCCTTCATACAACGACATTAGGAAAAGCCAATTCAATAATGATTAAGGACTTACTCTAATTGCATGAACACCGTGGGATCCGATTCTAAGAAGAAGGGGGTTTAGCCAACATATCTCAGTTGAGCTTTTCAACTCTAAAATGATCTGGAATTCTTAGCTCATTTGAGCATTTTATCAAACACTAGATGTGCATTAAGGCTCTAAGGTTCTTTTCTGGAAGATTCCATCATTTCCCAACCCACTCTCTATCATTTTTAGCTCACAATCTTCCCACATACTTCAAGGATACATGCATGCAAGACAACAACCCCCCACACCCAATAATTGCCTCTCTAATTACCCCATTTTGACAAAAGTTCGAAATTGAGAGCTAGGACATAGATTCTTACCGTTAGGGCGACGACTTCCTTTGTTAATCCTCAATGATTGAGAAAGAATTGATGGGTAATGGTTAATGATTGCTCTCCCACTCTAAGAATTCTCCCTCTCACTCTAAAATATCAGAAATGTGCTCAAAATGGTCTAAGGGGTGTGCTTTAATGGAATTGGGTCGGGTTTAAAAACCATAAAAGTGAAGCTCCGCAACGGTTTCTGCGGTCGCATATGCGACCGCATAATGGTTATGCGGTCCGCAAAATGACCGTGAAACTGGGTGCCAAAACTGGAAAAAACTAACCTGGTCTGGGATCACTATGCGGCTATTAGACCAGTTTTGCGGTCGCATAATGCACCACAGAACGGTTATGCGGTCACATTGTGCACGGTAGAACCTCCCTCTGAAAATCCCAAGGCAGGATATGCGACAAGAATGCAGCCCGCGAAACGGTTATGCGGTCCGAGAGTGGTTCTGCGGCCGCAGAGTGGGCCGCAGAAATGCGTACTTCTACCCAACATTTTCCTTCAACTCCCCAATGCACTATTCAATCCAAAAAGTCCGAACCGGGTTTTTAGGAAATATTTTATGGGGCCTTACATCGAGACCTCGGCAAAATATACCGACAAGTCCCATAAAATAACATGGACCTACTCGGGGACTCCAATCACACCTAACACCATCGAAGTGTCAAATCACACCTTTATTCAAACTTGATGAACTTTGAATTTTTCAACTTCCATAACTAGTGCCGAAACATAGCAAATCAATCCGGAATGAACCCAATTTTTGCACACAAGTCTCAAATGACATAACAAAACTATTCCAATTTCCGAAACCATAATCCGAATCCGATATCAAAAAGTCCACTCCCGGTCAAACTTTCCGAAAATTCAACTTTCGCCATTTCAAGCCAAATTAAACTACGGACTTCCAAATCACAATCCGGACACGCCCCTAAGTCCAAAATCACCCAACTAAGCTAACGAAACCATCAAAACTCCAATTAAAGATAAAATACTAAAATGTCAAACTTGGTCAACTCTTCCAATTAAAAGCTTCCTAGTTGAGAATCATTCTCCCAAATCATTTTCGAATAACCTGAAAAACCAAGACCGACGATTCACATAAGTCATAATACATCATATGGAGCTACTCGTCCCATAGACTACCGAGCGAAGTGCAATTGCTCAAAATGACCGGTTAGGTCGTTACACCAGCACTAGTTACTATGTAACCAAGAAAGCAAACATTGTTAGTATTAAAGATGCACTTCTTGAGTTGTGCATATAGCTTATATC
This sequence comes from Nicotiana otophora, assembly GCA_000715115.1. Classification (NCBI taxonomy): domain Eukaryota; kingdom Viridiplantae; phylum Streptophyta; class Magnoliopsida; order Solanales; family Solanaceae; genus Nicotiana; species Nicotiana otophora. The sequence goes on along the minus strand of AWOL01S0006668.1, from coordinate 31,931 downwards.
TCCTTAAGGTTTAAAAAACCTTCTCCAAATGATTTCCATGTTCAAGTTCCTCTTTGCTATAAATTAGGATATCATCAAAGTAGACAACAACAAATTTCCAAATGAATGGTCTAAACACATGAGTCATAAGCCTCATGAATTTGCTAGCAGCATTCGACAAACCAAAATGTATTACCAACCATTCATACAAGCCTTAGCTAGTCTTGAAGGCAGTCTTCCATTCATCACCTTCTCTCATACGAATCTAGTGGTACCTACTCTTCAAATAAATCTTTGAATAGATCTTTGAACCATGTAATTGGTCAAATAGATCATCTAACCTTGGGATTGGGAAACGGTATTTGATAGTGATCTTGTTCATTTCTTGACTATCAACACACATCTTCGAAGTGCCATTTTTCTTAGGAACAAGCAAACAAGGTACGACACATGGACTAAGGCTCTCCCTTATTAAACCCCGCTCCAATAGCTCTTCAACTTGCCTTTGGAGTTTAGCTTGTTGTGTAGGATTCATCCTATAAGCTACTTTGTTGGGCAACGATACTCTGGGTATAAGGTCACTTTGATATTGAATATCCAACATGGATGGAATTTCTAACGGAACATCTTCAAAGATCACATCATCAAACTTAGAAAATAACTTCTTGGCTTGTGTATCTAACTCATGATCCTCATCTTGGGAGTCTTTCATGGCTACTACTATGTACAATGGATCTCCTTTATTGATGTGGCCAATAATCTGTGATATGGTTATTAGCGTATCAGACACGGTTTTTGCCCTCTTGGAAAGTTCTTTCGGGTGCAATGGCGTCAAAATGATCTTACATCCATCAATTATGAATGAATAGGTATTACGGTATCCATCATGAAAAGCACGCTTACCATATTGCCACGGTCTTCTAAGTAATAAATAGCGAGCATCCATCTTTGCCACATCATACCAAATTTTATCTTTATAGATCTTACCAATAGAACAAGAGACCAAGCATCATTTAGTGACTTTCATACCTCCACCATATTGTAGCCACCCGACTTTGTAAGGTTTGGCGTGTACCTAATTCTGCAAACTAGTCACAATCTCTTCCAAAACAGCATTAGTTCAACTTCCACCATCGATAATCACTTAACATACCTTGCCATGTGATGTACACCTCGTGCAGAACAGGGCCTCACGTTGCAATGATTCTTCTTCTTCATGTTTAGTATGTAAGATCACTGAATAACAAGCATATCACCTTCATAAGGTTCTACATAGGCATCTTCATCTTCCTCATTAACTTCCTCAATTGGCTGGTTGTCTTTATGATTGGAATCATCTTCTTCGTCAACCAACATAAAAGCCTTTCAGTTGGAACAATCAGCTTTCACATGCCCAAGACCTTGGCATTTAAAACATCTTCTCCTAGTCATATCTCCCTGAGGTTTCTTTTCATCACCCTTTTGTCACCCCCCGACCTCGGGGAGCGTGACCGGCGCTCAACTGAGATACCCCAGCCGAGCAAGATTGCACAATACCTTCTACCCAACTCGCCCATGATTAAAGAGAAGATATATTTATATCATTAATTAAACATCAAGAGGTCATGTGAATAACACTAGTTCACTTCCATTAGTTATGTTATTAACAAATCCCCAAAAAAGTACACTATATATTCGTAGTTAAAGTGGGACAGATAATACAATTACAACAAGTTTAGTTCAACCTACCTAAAACAGGAAACAACCCACACTATGTCTACGGAGCCTCTAAAAGAAATAAAACAGTACTACGACAGTGTCGGCAACAAAGCCTCGGCTATACGTCAAAACACTATGTACATGGACCAACAGATACAGGAACCCGGAATGAAGTGGGGCTCACCAAGTTAGCTGAGGAGAAGGTGTGATGCTATCACTGATCAATACCACCTGCTATGGAACCACCTGCATCCATTAAAGATGCAGCGCCCCCGGCAAAAGGGACGTTAGTACATGTCGAATAGTACTAGCATGAAAACCAAACGCCTATGCAAGGACTTCAAAATACAACATGAATATGATGAATCATGGTAACAATAAGAAGTTTAGTTAGACATTAAAGCCACAACAAATTTATTAAGCGCTTTCCATAGAATTTATAAATTCATAAGTCGGGGATCCTCCATAACTACCTTTACATAAAGCGGCCATACTACCTCACCCCGACGTATGCGGGTGGAGGTGCAATCACAATACCAGAAACTATACACAAAGAGGTCTTGCCGCTTCACCCTAATGTATACGGGTGGAGGTTTATTCACAATGCCGCAAACTCCGCACAAAGCAGCTCCAACGTCGCACCCCGATGTATGCGGGTGGAGGTATATTCACTATACCACAACTCTACACAAAGCGGCCCCGCCGCCTCATCCCCAATGTATGCGGGTGGGGGTGTATTCACAATGCCACTTCTCGGATTCCCAAAATAATATTAGTTTGTGCAAAGGAGTTTCCTTTTTAAATCAACCATTTGACACCTTTGGCCTTAGCACGTGTAAGTTCACAAGGTCTCATCATTTGAGAAATGAGTGTTTAATCACATTGAGTTCATACAGGATCTTCTTCCCAAAAAGGGGTATAACATAATTAAGTCAAAAAATAGAGAATCATTAACACATGAGGGTTCCAACACGTTATGCGAATAGGGAATCAATTTTACTAGTTTTAATACCCCACGTCAATAGCATTTCAAGTTCGACTACACATGATAGAATTTTATAAGGATTCAGGAATTCCTATACTAGAAGAAGAGTTTAGCCTTCATACCTCAAAAAAGCTTTTTGTAGTGCCACAATAATGTCCCAACACTCCTAATGATGCTAATCTATAGAGGAGGAGATAATTATAAGCACGATTAGAGGAATTCGCATGGCAAGGGCTGTTACGATTATGACCCAACCTTTCCCTCAACTAATTTAAGAACAAAACCATCCAAGATTGTTCAACAACCTCCCCACAGTCTCTACTAGCTCATTCATATGATAACTATTCCCTCATCACCTATAATCAACCCAAACCTGAAATTGAAGAATTGGGGGAAGTAATTCTTACCTTTTTGAAGCCCTAGCAAGTTCCCTTTGATGGAATTCCAAGATTTGATCAAAGTAGAGTAGTGAAATCCTTAGTCCTCCCTTCCCACTCTCTAGAATAGCTCTCTCCTCTCTCTAAAATGTCAGGCCATCCCCCAAAAATGAACCCTTAGGCTAGATAAAGGAAATGGGGGTCGGGTTATAAAACCAGAAAAATGAAGCCCCGACACAAATATGCGGTCCCATAGGCGAACGCGTAATGCTTTTGCGGTCCGCAAAAAAGGCCGCATAATGGCTCTCCAAAACTGGGCACCCCTGCCTCACTCTACGATCGATCAGCGTTCCACAGACTTATTCTGTTGTCGCATAATGCACCAGAGAGTTGTCCTCTAGAAATATTTGTGTTGGGTCTGCGATGGGTTATGCGACCCGCAAAGTGATTATGCGGCAGCATAATGGACCGCATAATTGTCCAAATATTGCTCAGATTTTCTGCCTTAGTCTGCGGCAGATTTGTGGTCCGCATATCAGTTCTACGATAGCTCTACGGTCCTCATAATGGTCAAACAACTCCCCAATGCACTGTTCAAAACACTTTTGAACTTGTGTCATCTTCTTCTTTATCAATTCAAAAATCTTTTGAGCTTCTTCATTCCACTTGATCATTCCTCCTTTCAAACACTCATTTATAGGGGCAACCAAAGTGCTGAAATTTCTGATAAAACATCGATAAAAGGACACCATTTCATGAAAGCTCCGTATATCCGAAATTGACCTAGGTATTGGCCAACTTATGATTGCCTCAATCTTCCTTAGGTCAGCTTGAATACCAGCACTAGTTACTGTGTAACCAAGAAAGCGAAGATTGTTAATATAAAAGATGCTCTTCTTGAGTTGTGCATATAGCTTCTCTCTCCTTAAGGTTTCAAAAACCTTCTCCAAATGATTTCCATGTTCAACTTCCTCTTTGCTATAAATTAGGATATCGTCAAACTAGAAAACAACAAACTTCCTAATGAATGGTCTAAACACATGAGTCATAAGCCTCATGAATTTGCTAGGAGCATTCAACAAACCAAAAGGCATTACCTACCATTCATACAAACCTTGGCTAGTCTTGAAGGTAGTCTTCCATTCATCACCTTCTTTTATACGAATATGGTGGGACACACTCTTTCAAAAAAAGCTTTGAAAAGATCTTAGAACTATATAATTGGTCAAATAGATCATCTAACCTCCGGATTGGGAAGTGATATTTGATAGTGATCTTGTTGATTGCTCGACTGTCAACACAAATCCTCCAAGTGCCATTTTTCTTAGGAACAAGCAAAGAAGGTACGACACATGGATTAAGGCTCTACCTTATTAAACCCCTCTCCAATAGCTCTTCGACTTGCCTTTGGAGTTCAACTTGTTATGTAGGAATCATCATATAAGCTTCTTTATTTGGAAACGATACTCCGGGTATAAGGTCAATTTGATGTTGAATATCGCACATGGTTGGAAGTTCTAACCGAACATCTTCATAGATCATATCATCAAACTTAGCAAATCGCTTATTGGCTCGTGTATCTAACTCATGCTCCTCATATTTTGAGACTTCCATGATTACTACTATGTACAATGGATCTCCTTTATTGATGTAGCCAATAATCTGTGATCTTGTCATTAGCGTATCAGACATGGTCTTTGCCCTCTTTGAAAGTTCTTTTGGGTGTTATGGCATCAAAACGATCTTACGTCTATCAAATATGAATGAATAGGTGTTACAGTATCCATACGAAAAGCACGCTTATCATATTTCCATGGTCTTCTAAGTAATAAATACCAATCATCCATCTTTACAACATCAAACCAAATTTGGTCATTATAGATCTTACCAATAGAATAAGAGACCAAGCATATTTTAGTGAGTTTCATGCCTCCAACATATTGTAGCTACCCGATTTTGTAAGGTTTGGGGTGTACCTCAGTCTCCAAACTCAATTTAGTCACAATCCTTTCCAAAACAGCATTAGTTCAACTTCCACCATCAATAATCACTCAACATACCTAGCCATGTGATGTACACCTCATGCGGAACAGGACCTCTCATTGCGATAATTCTTCATCTTTATGTTCAGCATGTAAGATCCTTTGAATAACAAGCATATCACCTTCATCAGGTTCTACATAGGCATCTTCATCTTCCTCATTAACTTCCTCAATTGGTTGGTTGTCTTCATGATTGGAATCATCTTCTTCATCAACCAACATAATAGCCTTTCGGTTGGAACAATCAGCTTGCACATGCCCAAAACCTTGGAACTTAAAATATCTTCTCCTAGTCATATCCCCCTAAGGTTTCTTTTCATCACCCTTTGAAGATGAATTAGAAGAATTACCTCTATAAATTGCCTTGGAATTTCCACCACTACCACTAATACTCCCCTAGTTGAAGTAATTCTTCTTGGAGTATAATTTCTTTGGCTCCTTTTGTTGTTGTTCGATGTTGATGGCAAGATTTCGTACATCATTGAATATCCAATAAGGTTTTAGGTAAATTATATCGGATATGGCACGCCTTATGCCACTAATATATCTTGATATATTCTGTTCCTCAAGTTCTCGGGTATCACACTTAATCATGAGGTATTGAAACTCTCGACTATAGTCTTCCATGGTCTGGTCTCCTTGGCAAAAGTTATGAAATTTAAGATAATTATCTTAATTATACATTTATGGAAGAAAGCGTCTTTGAAGTTCTCTCTTCTTCTTATCCCAAGTTCGATTCTTACCACGACCTTCTTTTTCTCTTTCTCACTTCAAATTGTATCACCAAAGTGAAGCATATTCCTTAAACATGATGGCAGTGATCTTATCTTTTTCTTCTCTGAAAAATCCATGAACTCCAAGATTCGTTCTACGGTCAATCACCACTCCATAAACGTATCCCTTTGTTCGTTTCCATCAAAATCAAGAACATCAACCTTCACATCATCCCTTTTCTCCTGAGTATGGTTCCTCCTTCTCCTTGGGTGAGCGCAGTCATTGTCTCATTGTCTTCTAGGATGATCCAAATTTTCACTAAAGTCACCACCATCAGCCATATAAAATGGGTTAATATCAAAGTCCCCTTCATCATCTTCCTTAGGCTTTCTACACCGTTCTGGCCTTTCATAGTGTTGGAGTTGTCTCTCTAGTTTTTCTATTGTCCTACTCATCATTCCTATCTCCATGTCACGATTGACTGTTCTTCCTTCACCTTCTTGAACCCAACGATATTTACTTGTTTGCATATTAGGTTCACCACCTACTGCTCTGATACCAAATTGATATGATTCTTCGAGTTAACAGAGAACCAACTGACCAGGATCGAGATCTTGAAACAAAACGTGATTTGTGAGTTAATTTCATGAAACAACGTATCTCAAGTTTTAGGACACAGAATCTGATAATTCAAAAGAACGAACTTAGATCAAGAAACATGTTCTTGAAAGATCAAGAACTAAACAAGTTCCTAAAGTCACCACCAGAAATCGATTAACGTGATAGAGAAATACCACACGCAATTGAAAACAAGATAAAGACTATCACCACCTTGCTTGGAACCAAAAACAAGGATAAAGAAGATAAAATAGAGAAAACACTCTATTGTAAAACTAGCCAAACCTTAAAAACATGCATTACATTCTATAAGGCAAGAGAACCCTTTATACAGGCATAGAGTATGTTCTTTAATGACTACAATTCCTATTCTAATAAGGAAATAAAATAACTAAAGACAAGAAAAGTATAATCCCTATTCTACAAGGAAAAGAAACTTGAATCCTACTAAAAGGAAAATCCTTATTCTAAAATAAATAAAATAAATCCTATTTTAAGAAGGAAAGGGTATTGGCTTCTTGAAATCAATCTTGGGCTTTTTGAACTTGAACCCACGTCCACACACCTATTCATGGCCATATATGAACTTGTTTTTGGTGAGCTACATAATAAAAGGGTAATATAGCTTCTTGATTTGCATCTTTTTCCCCTCGTCCTCTAGTCTAAAGGCTCTATAAATGGCTCAAGGCCATCAACATTAAATATTGGTGACACTCCATAATCGTCCGGTTGATCCAATCTGTAAGCTTTGTCACCTAACTTTTGAACAACTCAAAATGGACCATCAGCTTTTGGTTTCAACTTTGGATACTTTTGGTTAGGAAATCTTTCATTTCTCAAGTATACCGGGACTATGTCTCCCACATTAAATAATTGTTGTTTTCTCTTCTTATCATATTGTTTCTTATATGCCTTTGTTTGTCTCTCAATTTCTTATACTACTTTCTCATGCAACCTTTTCAATTGCTTAACCTTCTCATCAGCATCTCCACTAAAATAATGAGTTTTAAGAATAGAGGACAAGTGTAATAGACAAAGAGGATTATTACCATAAACCACGTCAGAAGGACTTTATCCAGTTGTTCGATTCACAGACTTGTTGAAAGCAAACTCAGCATATGGTAGCAAGGATTCCGGTTCTCTTATGTTCTTCTTGATCAAAATTCTTAGCAATTCACCTAATGATCCGAATACTTTAGTGCCTCATGATCAGAATACTTTTGTTGAGCTTGCGTTGAGCTTTTGTTGGTGACTAAAATACTTTAGTGCCTCATGATCAGAATATAGCACAAATTCGCTTGGCAATAAATAATGACTCTAATGCTACAACACACGAACAACAACATAGAACTCTTTTTCATAAGTGGAGTACTTCAATTTAGATCCACTTAGCTTCTCCCTAAAAAAAGCCACGAGTTTACCTTCCTGGCAATGAACTCCTCCAACACCAACACCTGAAGCATCACATTCTACTACAAATAAAACGTACAAGTTAGGGAATCGAAGGTTAGGAGCTTGTGTTATCTTCTTATTTATCAATTCAAAACTCTTTTGAGCTTCTTCATTACACTTGAACATTCCTCCTTTCAAACACTCAATTATAGGGGCAACCAAAGTGCTGAAATTTTTGATAAATCATCGATAGTAGGACACCATTCCATGAAAGCTCCTTATATCCAAAATTGACCTAGGATTTGGCTGACTTATGATTGCCTCAATGTTTCTTGGGTCAGCTTGAATACCATCATTAGTTACTATGTAACCAAGAAAGCAAACATTGTTAGTATAAAAGATGCACTTCTTGAGTTGTGCATATAGCTTCTCTCTCCTTAAGGTTTCAAAAACCTTCTCCAATTGATTTCCAACGTTCAAATTCATCTTTCCTATAAATTACGATATCGTCAAAGTAGACAATAACAAACATCCCAATGAATGGTCTAAACACATGAGTCATAAGCCGCATGAATGTGCTAGGAGAATTCGACAAACCAAAAGGCATTACCAACCATTCATATAAGCCTTGGCAAATCTTGAAGGCAGTCTTCCATTTATCACCTTCTCTTATACGAATCTGGTCTCTTCAAATCAATCCATGAAAAGATCTTAGAACCATGTAATTGGTCAAATAGATCATCTAACCTTGGGATTGGGAAGCGATATTTGATAGTGATATTGTTGATTACTCGACTGTCAACATACATCCTCCAAGTGTCATTTTCCATAGGAACAAGAAACCCAGGTATGACACAGGGACCAAGGCTCTTCCTTATTAAACCCCTCGCCAACAGCTCTTCGACCTGCCTTTGGAGTTCAGCTTGTTGTGTAGGATTCATCCTATAAGCTTCTTTGTTTGGCAACGATGTTCCCGATACAAGTTCAATTTGATGTTGAATATCGTGCATAATGGAAGTTCTAATAGAACATCTTCAGAGATCACATCAGTAAACTTCGCAATTAACTTCTTAGCTCGTGTATCTAACTCATGCTCCTCATCTTGTGAGTCTTTCATGGCTACTACTATGTACAATGGCTCTCCTTTATTGATGTGGCCAATAATATGTGATATGGTCATTAGCGTATCAGACACGGTCTTTGCTCTCTTTGAAAGTTCTTTAGGTGCAATGGCGCCAAAATAATCTTATGTCCATTAGTTATGAATGAATAGGTGTTACTGTATCCATCATGAAAAGCACGCTTATCATATTGCCATGGTATTCCAAGTAATAAATGGCAAGCATCCATCTGTATCACATCACACAAAATTTGGTGTTTATAGATCTTACCAATAGAAAAAGAGACCAAGCATATTTTAGTGACTTTCATACCTCCACCATATTGTAGCCACCCGACTTTGTAAGGTTTGGGGTGTACCGAAGCCTCAAAACTCAATTTAGTCACAATCTATTCCGAAAAAGCATTAGTGCAGCTTCCACAATCAATAAACATTGAACATACCCTGCCACGTGATGTACTCCCCGTGTGGATCAGGGCCTCTTGTTGCAATGATTCTTCATCTTCATGTTCAGAATGTAAGATCCTCTGAATAACAAACATATCACCTTCATCAGGTTCTACATAGGCATCCTCATTTTCCTCATTAACTTCCTCAATTAGGTGGTTGTCTTTATGATTGGAATCATCTTCTTCGTCAACAAACATAACAGCCTTTCGGCTGGAACAATAAGCTACACATGCCCAAACCCATGGCACTTAAAACATCTTCTCCTAGTAATATCTCCCTGAGATTTCTTTTCATCACCCATTGAAGATGAATTAGAAGAATTACCCTTATAAATTGCCTTGGAATTTCCACCACTACCACTAATACTCCCCTAGTTGAAGTAATGTTTCTTGGAGTATAACTTCTTTGGCTCCTTTTGTTGTTGTTCGATGTTGATAGCAATCTTCCATACATCGTTGAATGTCCAATAAGGTTGTAGGCGAATAACATCGGAGATGGCACGCATTAAGCCGCCAATATATCTTGCTATAGTCTGTTCCTCAAGTTCTCGAGTATCACACTTAATCATGAGGTATTCAAACTCTCGACTACAGTCTTCCACGGTCTGGTCTCTTTGGCGAAATTTATGAAATTTAAGATAATTCTCTTATTTGTACATAGTAGGAAGAAAATGTCTTTAATGTTCTCTCTTCATCTTCTCCCAAGTTCGAATCTTACCACGACCTTCTCTTTCTCTTTCTCGCTTTAAGTTTTCCCACCAAAGTGAAGCATACCCCTTAAACTTGATGGCAGCAATCCTAACCTTTTCTTCTCGGAATAATCCATGAACTCAAAGATTCGTTCTAGGGTCAATAACCACTCAATAAACGCATCCCCTTGTGCTTTTCCATCAAAATCAAGAACATCAACCTTCACATTATCCTTTTTCTTCTGAGTATGGTTCCTCCTTCTCCTTGGGCGATCACAGTCATTGTCTCGTTTTCTCCTAAGATGATCCAAAATTTCACAAGAGTCATCTCTATCAGCCATATGATAGGGGTTAATATCAAAGTCCCCTTCATCGTCTTCCTTGGGCCTTCTACGTCGTTCTTTCCTTTCGTATTGTTGGAGTTGCCTCTATAGTTATTCTATTGTCCTTCTCGTCACTTCCTTCTCCATGTCATGATCGGCTGTTCTTCCTTCACCCTCTTGAACCCAACGACATTTTCTTGCTTGCATATTAGGTTCACCACCTACTACTCTAATACCAAATTGATGTGATTCTTCGAGTTAGCAAAGAACCAACCGCCATGATCAAGATTTTGAAATGAAAAACGTGGTTTGTGGGTTGATTTTATGTAGCAACGTACCTTAAGTTTTAGGACTCGGAATCTGATGATTCAAAAATGAGGTGAAAGATGACAATCTGAATTATAAGAAAGACTATTTACTCATTCAAAATAAGTAAGTAATGATGTCGCACTAGTTCAATGAAAGTTATGAAATCAAAAGAAAGAATTTACATTAAGAAACATATTCTTGAAAGATCAAGAACTAAACAAGTTCCTAAAGTCATCACTGGGAATCAATTAACGTAATAAAGAACCACCACACGCAATTGAAAACAAGATAAAGACTATCACCACCTTGCTTGGAACCAAAAACAAGGATAAAGAAGAGAAAAAAGAGAAAAACAATCTATTGTAAAACTAGGCAAACCTTAAAAACGTGAATTGGATTCTAAAGACAAGAGAACACTTTATATAGGTCTAGAGTCTCTTCTTTGAGGACTACAATTCCTATTCTAATAAGGAAATAAAATAACTAAAGACAAGGAATGTAAAATCCTTATTCTACAAGAAAATAAAACTAGAATCCTACTAAAAGGAAAATCCTGATTGGAAAAGGAATAAAATAAATTTTATTTTAAGAAGGAAAGGGTCTTGGCTTCTTGAAATCAATCTTGGGCTTGTTGAACATGAAGACACATACCTATTCGTGGGCATAAACAACAACAACAACCCAGTAGAATCCCATTAATGGGGTCTGGGGAGGGTAGTGTGTACGCAGACCTTACCCCTACCTCGAAGGAGTAGAGAGGTTGTTTCCGAAAGACCCTCGGCTCAA
>AWOL01S0006668.1:0-18356 GCA_000715115.1 Nicotiana otophora | reverse complement strand
GAACCTTGGTGTAACCCCATTACAACCGGAAAATGCTCAGAGTCGCCTCCTACTGTCCTAACCCGTGTCTTAGCCCCATCATACATGTCCTTAATCGCCATAATGTAGGGAACCGACACACCTTTTGCCTCCAGGCATCTCCAGAGAATTTCTCTAGGAACCTTGTCGTACGCTTTCTCTAGGTCAATAAACACCATGTGCAGATCCTTCTTCCTCTCTCTGTATAGTTCCACCAACCTTCTAACAAGGTGTATACCTATTCGTGGGCATATAAGAACTTATTTTTGGCAAGCTACATAACAAAAGGATAATATAGCTTCTTGATTTGCATCAGGTAGATCCGAACACTGCGTTGCATAGATATATTTGACTGCCTTCATTGGGCTTTATATAGATGAATACAATATGCTCAAGAGATCATTTATCATAAAGTTCTAGTAATATATGAATGATTTTCGAATTGAGTGTCCTAGTGTCATGACCCAAATCCCTCCTTAGGAGTCGTGATGGAAACTAGTCTCCAAACTAGGTAACCCAATCATTTAACATTATTAGAACAATAAAAGCATGTTATAACGAAAAACGGAATTCAACATACACACGGAAATAGGAGTTATACAGGCCAAAGCGACAATAATCAACATAATTTCCTAGAACTGGGTGGTACAAAGTCACAAGCTCTAACTGAATACACGACAACATCTCAAAAATACGATACTGACTGAAATACATAAGTAGTAGAAATGAAACAAGAGGGTGACTCTGAGGCCTGCAACCGGATCATGCATGGATACCATTAAGTCTCTGGTGTACCAAATGCCTCACTGTCAATCAACCCGATCCGAAGTACCTGAAAGTGCACAAAAATATACAGGATCATAGTTTGAGTATACCACAATAAGTACCTAGTAAGTATGAAGACTAACTTCGGTGGATTAGTGACGAGGTTCAACTCGCTTGATACTCACTGTGCAATGAATATATCGAAGAAAAATGATAACATAAAACCGTAACAACAACCCCCTTAGAGCATGCGAAAACAACTCAAAATAATAAGCCCATCATTGATCCCAAAACATCAAATAGAAGCGAGGCATGTGATAACACATCAAATGCAGTCATTAACTAAAATAAGGACAAAAAAGAAGCTTTTAGAAATAATTATGAAATGAAATTAAGAACCCCGTCTCAACACAATCACAACACAATAAGGACACCCTGAAACATCACATAACATTATCAACAATGCCACCCATATTACGTTGCATGATCAACTGAAAAATGATATGCCACCCTTATTTTGCCAAATGCACATATAGCCACCCTTATTTTACCACGTTGGCAGCTCGCGATAATTCCACCCATATTTCGCCCCACGCTCACAATAATAGACAAAATCACACGGCAAAACTCTCGAGTTGACACCCCCAATCAATCTGCTCAACATGTCCACAAGTGCCACAACATCGCAAAACAATAATACCAAGTTCCATAATATCGCAAACAATGATACCAAAGTTCCAGCATGATGTAAGCTCACAACTTTCAACAACAGTGCACGTGGACAAAACAATAATCATAATGCGGCGGGGTGTACAATAAATATAGCATGACAATGGCTAAGTAAATGTAATGATCATAATCAAATAGTCATAAAAGGATCGCAACATTTTTCATATAAAATGCATTATCACAATAAGGAATATTAATAGCCTATAGTCTATTCCGGTCAAACTCACAAATAGTAGCCGTATACACGCTCGTCACCTCATGTCCTCACATTCATATCATAGAAATCAACATAACAGGACTAGAACCTAAGAAATATTCACCCATAGAAGGTTAGGCATGATACTTACCTCAAAGAAGCAAAATCAATACTCTAAGAAGCTCTTCCTGCATGTAACATCCTCCGAACGGCTCGAATCTAGACATAATAACTTAATATCGTAAATAAAAGCCATAAAAACGATTCAAAATAATAAAGCTTCGATCTTTAACTAAAATCAAAAGGTTAACTCAATAAGTGAAACCCTGGGCTCCCACCCCGGAACCTGGCAAAACTCTCAAATTCCGAACATCCACTCCAATGCGAGTGCAACCTTAACAATTTTATCCAATTCCGACCTCTATTCGGCCTTCAAATCATAAATTTATGTTTTAGATAAGCTTTTACTAAAATCCTTAATTTTTTTTAATTTGACTCATTAAACAATCGTTGGATTCAAGGTTGGAATCATGAAAATAAAAAACTATCCGAGTCAAAATACTTACTCCAATAGAAATCGTGAAAATCCCCTAAAACATCGCCTGAATCCGAAGTCTATAACTCAAATTATGATAAAATAACAAAAGCCCTCAAAATAGAGTATTAAATTGGTCTGCCCAGATATACACATGGCGATCGCGGTAATACCTTCGTGATCGCGAAAAATAATCTCAACCCACCTGCCAATTCTTCTTCGCGAGCGAACATGATGCCCATATAAACTATGCCTACGTGAATGCGACCTAGTCCCCGCGAATGAGGAGACCTTCTCGTGATCGTGAAGCACTACCTCCCCAATGATCTGTGAACACAAGCCTCTCTTCATGAATGTGAAGAACAAATGTTCCTTCCTCCCAAATATACTTCCACGAATGCAACACCTTAGTCACGATCGCAATGAAGAAACACCACAAACAACAATTCAAAACATAAGGAAATGGCCCGTAGCCTATGCGAAATACACCCGAGACCCCCAGGACCTGGTCCGAACATACCAACAAATCTCAAAATATAACACAAACCAACTCGAGGCCATAAATCACACCAAACAACAAGAAAACTATGAATCACACCTTAATTCAAGCCTAATGAACTAATGAACTTTAAACGTTTAAAACGCATGCCGAACCATGTCAAATCAACTCGAAATGGCCTCAAATTATGCATGCAAGTCCCAAATAACACAACGGACCTATACCAGCTCCCGAAATCACAATCCGAATAGATATCAACAAAACTCTACCCTCGGTCAAACCTAACAATCTTCCAAACCTTCAACTTTCCAACTGTCGCTAATTCAAGCCAAAACAACCTACGAAGATCTAAATTTAAATCCGGACATATGCTTAAGTCCAAAATCACAATACAAATCTATTAGAACCCTCAAAATATCATTCCGAAGTCATCTACGCAAAATTCAAACTCCGATTAACTCTTATAACTTAAGCCTCTGACCAATGGACTAACTATTCTGAATCAATCCAAAACTCTCCCAAAGCTAACCAATCATCCCGACAAATCACGTAACCACAAATACACATATGTAAAGCATCAAATGGGGGAAACGGGGCTACAATACTCAAAATGACAGGCCGGATCATTACACCTAGATTGATCATATATTTTATTTTTAATATCTCTTTGTAAACTTAAAAAATTGATCATAAAAATTGATCTTGATGGACTTTACATTCAAAATGGGATGCTGCATCTAGTCTTCATAGACTTTCCTTTTGCCTATGGTATATAGTACCCCCCCCCCCAGTGTTGGGTACGAAGTATAAGGGCTCGAACATTGTGAGTCCCCTTTTTCGATACAAGAGCGGAGATAACGCACCGATGATGATTAAAATATCCCTCAACGGTCCTGTTCCTACAAAAGGAAGGAAAGGGACGAGGGGAGTATACTATTTTTAGTTGAAGACGGTAACCATACTCGGTTTGATAACATGGTTCGACCTTGCCATAGAATCACGAAGGTTCATATATTGTACTAAAAAGGTTAGTATGGTCATCATCCAAGACCGGCCGATTTATTTCCTATATCTAAAAATGTTAGTAGAGAATAATAAATTCTTAAAATAATTTCAAGTAAAGAAATAAAGCTGCTAAGGTTTATTAAGAAGTAGAAATGTTTGAGGTGTGCGATGTTCCAATTTTCCTTGACATGCATGCCATCCATTTCTTCGAGTTTATACAATCCTTTTTGTGTTACTTCGCCGATCCGGTAATGTCATTCCTAATTGGGTCCAAGTTTCCCCACGTTTGGTTCTTGAGATGCTGCAAATATGCTTCGGAGCACGTAGTCACCTACTTGGAAACAGTGGAGATTGGCTTTCTTGTTCTGATACTTCTTGATTCATTGCTTGTGTGCATGTATTTGAACCAAGGCCATCTCTTTATGCCCTTCCACTAAATCCAAGCGGCAAGCTACTGCTTCTTTATTTTAACTGGGAGGAGAGCCTCATATTCATATTTCAGAGAGGGGAGTTTCTCCAGTGCTTGATTTTGTCGTTGTGTATTAGGCTCATAACACTATGGATAATTCTTCTAGCCATTTTCATTTTGATGCATCAAATCTCTTTCTTAGTAGTTGAGGAGGGCATTGTTTGTAGATTCAGCTTGTCCATTCGCCCCCAGATTATATGGAGTAGAGGTGCTCTTTTGACCTGCCATTCTTCAAAGAATTTAGTGGCCTTTGCTCCAAAATATTGCGGTATCTTGTCTCATGAAATTTTCTTTGGTGCCCCAAATATGCATATATTGTTCGCCCGGCCGATGTAATTGGCATGAGAATCGTTGACACTTACCGCATCGTTTGATGAATCCGGTTGTGTCGTGTTCCATTCGGGGCAAGTAGTACCTGGCCCTAATCAATTATGTAAAAGGTGGCCTGTCTATGGAGTGGTTTCCACAATTCCCTTCATGGACTTATTTCATCATATATTCTGCATCACGCGGTCCCAAGCAGTTGGCCAACAAGCCATTAAACATTTTCCGGTACAAATGCCCTTCAATTAGCCAATATATTGCTTCCCTAATTCTGAGCCGCCGACCAGCCTTCTTATCTTGGTGTCACGATCCCAAATGTCACCAAAGTCATGACGGCGCCTAACACTACATTCTAGGCAAACCAACGTACAATAAGCAAAAAAAACTTAAATATTATAAATAATTAGTCTTAGCAGTAGAATAATAATAAATAACAGAAGCCAATATCAATAATACAACTAAGACCATCCCATGATCTGTTGTCAATGAACACATTAGCACTATAGAATTTCAAATATAAAGCATGATCCGAAAATACAAAATTGTCTGAAAGATCTAACAATAATAACATGATCTCAGAGAACAAAGGGCTTCAAGACATATGAACAAAACATCAACTACCTCAAAATCTCCCAAAGCTGGTACCGGCGCCACACCCTAACAGTCACCCCTCTCAACAATACTGGATCTACACATAAAGTGCAGAGTGTAATATAAGTACAATCGATCCCATGTACTTAATAAGTAACAGATCTAACATCGGGCTGGAAAGTGATAATGAGCTTGAAAGATGCCCAATATTCAATACAAATATCCAATAACAACAATAGAAGAATAATAACGGTAAAGAAAAGTAGTTCGGGCAATATTAAATTCAACCTTTTTCCAAATATAAGGAATGTAGTCATGCAGACAAGAATAGTAGTTAAGGCATAAATTCTTTCATATAAGTAATCTATACATGGTTTTTATTACTTTAGCTATCATTCCAACTCCAACACATTAATACGAACTTCATGCACCATTAAACATGAGGGATCAATGACAACCCGGTGCCTGAATAATAAATAAACATGCAAGAATCAACAGTATCGCAGTAAATCATCAAGTATATCAAATCTCAGTACACGTATTGTGTCTGAAAAAATTGCCCCTCAATGATAACACATAACTATAATCAGCAATATGCGGGTAGTTGACACAAGTCCCTCACCAAAGCACATATATGACCATGTGTCTGCGCCCATGGTTAATACCTAACATCCGAGGAACGGCTTCTTGTCCAAGTGCTGATCGAATCTAAGTTAACGATTAATATAAGTTAGCCCAATATGGGGCCTGGGGCACACCTCACCTCACAATCAATACCACTAAGCCAATTGTGGGGCTCGGCATACACGTCACCTCATAGTCAATACAAAATCGTCACTATGGACTAAGCTCAGTCATCGACCGCACAAGTCTCAATGATTAAAATCTTACACTCATCACAAACAATGTCACACATATAAGAGCATCAACATCATGTAAGATAACATATTGGAATGCATAGACACAAAGATATAATACACGAATATAGTATCATGACTAAGAGTATAAATACAATCAAGGCAAACGACTCAATATAGAAAGTATCATGTCTCAAACACATAAGCATGTAGAAAATATTATTTACAGCATAAATAATAGCTAAAGTAGTCATACAAGTAGACAAAACACGGATATAATGAGGCATTCTAGAAAAACAAGACACATAATAGTCCATGGTCTACCTGAATAAGGAATAACCCCGGTGTACTCACATACGCCTGTAACCTAGCACGCGCGGCACCCCAACGTACCTTTAATATCATCGTCGATGGAGAAATCATCCTCGAACCAAGTTTAAACATGCTCCTTACCTCAAAGAGCATGAATAAATACTCCAAAAAGCCCTTTCCATGCGAATCGACTCCGAACGACTCGAATCTCACAAGAAACAACTCAATTACATCAAACACGACTATAAACATTTACTCCAAGTAATAAGGCTCCAATCTTTATCAAATTGTAAAAATCAGCTCAAGCCCACTTTGCAAAACACGATAAAGTCACAAATTCTGACTACCCATTAAAATACGAGTCCAAGTATATCAAGTTTCATCCAAATCCTACTCCGAAACAGGGTGCAAATCCCATATAATTATTCTCCTACATTTCTCATAAAAATCAAAATTTTTGTCATTTAGATTTCATCAACAAAAAGCCAAAATCGAAGATAAAATCATGAATAATAGCCAAATCCAAGTTAATAACATTTGCCAAATCCAAGTGGGTAAAAATCGCCTAAAACATCATCCGAATCCGAGCTCCCAATCTCACAATATGATTAAATAAGCCAAACCCTTAGTTATAAGTGTTTCGCCCAGCGATTATATCTTCTGCCATCCAAATGTCGCTTCTGCGACACTACATCTGCGAAAACTACCTCGCAGATGCGGAAATAACTCAAAGCACCAACCTACCGCTTATGTGGAGCGACTTCTACGAACCTTGTAGCACATTTGCACATCTGCATCTATGCAAGAGCCACCATATCTGCCAGCACCCCTGATCCCAGCCAATGTCGTATCTAGGACCTTATGTCCACTTCCGCAGACTTGCACCTGTGGACCACACCTTTCATGTGCGAAAACACCAGATCAGACTGCCTTTAAATATCAAAACATTCCGAAACTCATATGAAAGACACCCTCGAAGACCCTGTGACCCCGTACTATCATACAACCTAATCCCAAAACATAACACGAACCTACTCGAGATCTCAGATCACACTTGGTTATATCAAACTACAAGCTCCACCTCAATTCAAGCTTAATATACCAATCAACTTCCAACTTTCCAAAACACATGCCATACCACGTCTAATCAACTCGGAATGACATCAATTTTTTCACACATTCCAAATAACATAACGAACTTATTCCAACTTCTGAAACAACAATACGAACTCGATAGCCTCAAAGTCAAGTCCTGGTCAAGCCTATGAACGTTCCAAACCTTCAACTTTCAAACTTTCTCCAATTAGAGACAAACCAACATAGGAACCTCCAAATTCCAATTCGTACATACGCCTAAGTGTAAAATAACAATATGAACGTATTGGAACCATCAAATCACTAATCTGAGCTCATTTTCACACAATCAAACCTTGGTAAACTCTTATAACTTAATATTCCAACCATGGAACTAATTTTTCCGATTCACTCTTGGTAANAGGTCTCAAATTACACTTGGTAATATCAAATTACAAGCTCCACCTCAATTCAAGCTTAATAAACCAATCAACTTCCAACTTTCCAAAACACATGCCATACCACGTCTAATCAACTCGGAATGACCTAAATGTTTTCACACATCCCAAATAACATAACGAACTTATTGCAAATTTTGGAACAACAATCTGAACTCGCTAGCCTCAAAGTCAACTCCCGGTCAAGCTTATGAACGTTCCAGACCTTCAACTTTCAAACATTCTCCAATTAGAGACAAACCAACCTAGGAACCTCCAAATTCCAATCCATACATATGCCTAGGTGTAAAATAACAATATGAAGGAACCATCAAATCACTAATCTGAGCTCATTTCCACACAATCAAACCTTGGTAAACTATTATAACGTAATCTTCCAACCATAGAACTAATTTTTCCAATTCACTCCAAAACATTCCCCAAACCAAGCCAACCATCCCCGCAAATAATATAACAACAAATACACACACGGGAAGCATCATATAGGGTAGCATGGCTCAAATATACAAAATGACCAGCCAGATCATTACATTATCCCCCTCTTATCAATTTAGCTATCATTCCAACTCCAACACATTAATACGAACTTCATGTACAATTAAACATGAGGGATCAATCACAACCCGGTGCCTGCATAATAAATAAACATGCAAGAATCAACAGTATCGCAGTAAATCATCAAGTATATCAAATCTCAGTACATGTATAGTGTCTGGCAAAATTGCCCCTCAATGATAACACATGACTACAATCAGCAATATACAGGTAGTTGACACAAGTCCCTCACCAAAGCACATATATGACCATGTGCCTGCGCCCATGGTTAATACCTAACTTCGGAGGAGCGGCTTCTAGTCCAAGTCGTGAACGAATCTAAGTTAACGATTAATATAAGTTAGCCCAATATGGGGCCTGGGGCACACGGCACCTCACAATCAATACCACAAAGCCAATTGTAGGGCTCGGCATACACGTCACCTCATAGTCAATACAAAATCGGCTCTATGGCCCAAGCTCAGTCATCGACCGCACAAGTCTCAAAGATTAAAATCTCACAGTACTTAGCACAAACTATGTCACACATATAATAGTATCAACATCATGTAAGATAACATATTGGAATGCATAGAGACAAAGATGTAATACACGATTATAGTATCATAACTGAGAGTATAAATACAATTAAGGCAAACGAATCAATATAGCAAGTATCATATCTCAAACATATAAGCACGTAGCCTAAACATTATTTTTAGCATAAATAATAGCTCAAGTAGTCATAGAGGTAGACAAAACACGGATATAATGAGGCATTATAGCAAAACAAGGCACATAATAGCCCATGGTCTACCTGAATAAGGAATAACCACGGTATACTCACATACGCCTCTCACCTAGCACGTGCGTCACCCCAACGTATCTCAAATATCATCGTCGATGGGGAAATCATCCTCGAACCAAGTTTAAACATGCTCATTACCTCAAAGCGCATGAATAAATACTCCAAAAGAACCTTTCCATGTGAATCGACTCCAAACGACTCGAATCTCGTAAGAAACAACTCAATAATGTCAAACACGACTATAAACATTTACTCCAAGTAATAAGGCTCCAATCTTTATCAAATTGTAAAAATCAGCTCAAGCCCACTTTGCAAAACACGATAAAGGCACAAATTCTGACTACCCATTAAAGTACGAGTCCAAATATATCAAGTTTCATCCAAATCCGACTCCGAAACACGGTTCAAATCCCATTTAATTATTCTCGAAAATTTCTCACAAAAATCCCAATTTTGTCGTTTAGATTTCATAAACGAAAAGCCAAAATCGAAGATAAATTCATGAACAATTGTCAAATCCAAGTTAATAACATTTACCAAATCCAAGTGGGTGAACATCGCCTACAACATCACCCCAATCCGAGCTACCAATCGCAAAATATGATTAAATAAGCCAAACCCTCAATTATAAGTGTTCTGCCTAGAGATTATCGCTTCTGCCGTCCAAATGTCGCTTCTGCGACACTACATCTGTGAAAACTACCTCACAGATGCGGAAATAACTCAAAGCACCAACCTACCGCTTATGTGGAGCCACTTGTACGGACCTTGTACCGTATTTTCACATGTGCATCTACGCAAGAGCAAACATATCTGCCAGCACCCCTAATCCCAGGCAATGTCGTATCTAGGACCTTATGTCCACTTCCGCAGACTTGCACCTATGGACCACACCTTTCATGTGCGAAAACACCAGGTCAGACTGTCTTTAAAAATCAAAACATTCCGAAACTCATATGAAAGAGACCCGAAGACCCTGGGACCCCGTACAATCATACCAACTAATCCTAAAACATAACACGAACCTACTCGATGTCTCAAATCACACTTGGTAATATGGAATTACAAGCTCCACCTCAATTCAAGCTTAATAAACCAATCAACTTCCAAATTTCCAAAACACATGCCATACCACGTCTAATCAACTCGGAATGACCTAAATGTTTTCACACATCCCAAATAACATAACGCACTTATTGCAAATTTTGGAACAACAATCTGAACTCGATAGCTTCAAAGTCAATTCCCGGTCAAGCCTATGAACGTTCCAGACCTTCAACTTTCAAACATTCTCCAATTAGAGACAAACCAACCTAGGAACTTCCAAATTCCAATCCATACATATGCCTACGTGTACAATAACAATATGAACGTATTGGAACCATCAAATCACTAATCTGAGCTCATTTCCACACAATCAAACCTTGGTAAACTCTTATAACTTAATCTTCCAACCATGGAACTAATTTTTCCAATTCACTCCAAAACATTCCCCAAACCAAGCCAACCATCCCCGCAAATAATATAACAACAAATACACACACGGGAAGCATCATATAGGGTAGCATGGCTCAAATATACAAAATGACCAGCCAGATCGTTACATTATCCCCCTCTTATCAATTTAGCTATCATTCCAACTCCAACACATTAATACGAACTTCATGTACAATTAAACATGAGGGATCAATCACAACCCGGTGCCTGCATAATAAATAAACATGCAAGAATCAACAGTATCGCAGTAAATCATCAAGTATATCAAATCTCAGTACATGTATAGTGTCTGGCACAATTGCCCCTCAATGATAACACAAGACTATAATCAGCAATATACAGGTAGTTGACACAAGTCCCTCACCAAAGCACATATATGACCATGTGCCTGCGCCCATGGTTAATGCCTAACTTCGGAGGAGCGGCTTCTAGTCCAAGTTGTGATCGAATCTAAGTTAACGATTAATATAAGTTAGCCCAATATGGGGCCTGGGGCACACGTCACCTCACAATCAAAGCCACAAAGCCAATTGTGGGGCTCGGCATACACGTCACCTAATAGTCAATACAAAATCGGCTCTATGGCCCAAGCTCAGTCATCGACCGCACAAGTCTCAAAGATTAAAATCTCACATTACTCAGCACAAACTATGTCACACATATAATAGTATCAACATCATGTAAGATAACATATTGTAATGCATAGAGACAAAGATGTAATACACGATTATAGTATCATAACTGAGAGTATAAATACAATTAAGGCAAACGAATCAATATAGCAAGTATCATGTCTCAAACACATAAGCACGTAGCCTAAACATTATTTTTAGCTTAAATAATAGCTCAAGTAGTCATAGAGGTAGACACAACACGGATATAATGAGGCATTATAGCAAAACAAGGCACATAATAGCCCATGGTCTACCTGAATAAGGAATAACCGCGGTATACTCACATACGCCTCTCACCTACCACGTGCGTCACCCCAACGTATCTCAAATATCATCGTCGATGGGGAAATCATCCTCGAACAAAGTTTAAACATTCTCATTACCTCAAAGTGCATGAATAAATACTCCAAAAAGCCCTTTCCATGTGAATCGACTCCAAACGACTCGAATCTCGTAAGAAACAACTCAATAATGTCAAACACGACTATAAACATTTACTCCAAGTTATAAGGCTCCAATCTTTATCAAATTGTAAAAATCAGCTCAAGCCCACTTTGCAAAACACGATAAAGTCACAAATTATGACTACCCATTAAAGTACGAGTCCAAGTATATCAAGTTTCATCCAAATCCGACTCCGAAACAGGGTTCAAATCCCATTTAATTATTCTCGAAAATTTCTCACAAAAATCCCAATTTTGTCATTTAGATTTCATAAACCAAAAGCCAAAATCGAAGATAAATTCATGAACAATTGTCAAATCCAAGTTAATAACATTTACCAAATCCAAGTGGGTGAACATCGCCTACAACATCACCCCAATCCGAGCTACCAATCTCAAAATATGATTAAATAAGCCAAACCCTCAATTATAAGTGGTCCGCCTAGAGATTATCGCTTCTGCCGTCCAAATGTCGCTTCTACGACACTACATCTGTGAAAACTACCTCGCAGATGCGGAAATAACTCAAAGCACCAACCTACCGCTTATGTGGAGCCACTTCTACGGACCTTGTACCGCATTTTCACATGTGCATCTATGCAAGAGCCAACATATCTGCCAGCACCCCTAATCCCAGCCAATGTCGTATCTAGGACCTTATGTCCACTTCCGAAGACTTGCACCTGTGGACCACACCTTTCATGTGCGAAAACACCAGATCAGATTGCCTTTAAAAATCAAAACATTCCGAAACACATATGAAAGACACCCGAAGACCCTGGGACCCCGTACAATCATACCAACTAATCCTAAAACATAACACGAACCTACTCGAGGTCTCAAATCACACTTGGTAATATCAAAATTACAAGCTCCACCTCAATTCAAGCTTAATAAACCAATCAACTTCCAACTTTCCAAAACACATGCCATACCACGTCTAATCAACTCGGAATGACCTAAATGTTTTCACACATCCCAAATAACATAACGAACTTATTGCAAATTTTGGAACAACAATCTGAACTCGATAGCCTCAAAGTCAACTCCCGGTCAAGCTTATGAACGTTCCAGACCTTCAACTTTCAAACATTCTCCAATTAGAGACAAACCAACCTAGGAACCTCCAAATTCCAATCCATACATATGCCTAGGTGTAAAATAACAATATGAAGGAACCATCAAATCACTAATCTGAGCTCATTTCCACACAATCAAACCTTGGTAAACTATTATAACGTAATCTTCCAACCATAGAACTAATTTTTCCAATTCACTCCAAAACATTCCCCAAACCAAGCCAACCATCCCCGCAAATAATATAACAACAAATACACACACGGGAAGCATCATATAGGGTAGCATGGCTCAAATATACAAAATGACCAGCCAGATCGTTACATTATCCCCCTCTTATCAATTTAGCTATCATTCCAACTCCAACACATTAATACGAACTTCATGTACAATTAAACATGAGGGATCAATCACAACCCGGTGCCTGCATAATAAATAAACATGCAAGAATCAACAGTATCGCAGTAAATCATCAAGTATATCAAATCTCAGTACATGTATAGTGTCTGGCAAAATTGCCCCTCAATGATAACACATGACTATAATCAGCAATATACAGGTAGTTGACACAAGTCCCTCACCAAAGCACATATATGACCATGTGCCTGCGCCCATGGTTAATACCTAACTTCGGAGGAGCGGCTTCTAGTCCAAGTCGTGATCGAATCTAAGTTAACGATTAATATAAGTTAGCCCAATATGGGGCCTGGGGCACACGTCACCTCACAATCAAAGCCACAAAGCCAATTGTGGGGCTCGGCATACACGTCACCTAATAGTCAATACAAAATCGGCTCTATGGCCCAAGCTCAGTCATCGACCGCACAAGTCTCAAAGATTAAAATCTCACATTACTCAGCACAAACTATGTCACACATATAATAGTATCAACATCATGTAAGATAACATATTGTAATGCATAGAGACAAAGATGTAATACACGATTATAGTATCATAACTGAGAGTATAAATACAATTAAGGCAAACGAATCAATATAGCAAGTATCATGTCTCAAACACATAAGCACGTAGCCTAAACATTATTTTTAGCTTAAATAATAGCTCAAGTAGTCATAGAGGTAGACACAACACGGATATAATGAGGCATTATAGCAAAACAAGGCACATAATAGCCCATGGTCTACCTGAATAAGGAATAACCGCGGTATACTCACATACGCCTCTCACCTACCACGTGCGTCACCCCAACGTATCTCAAATATCATCGTCGATGGGGAAATCATCCTCGAACAAAGTTTAAACATTCTCATTACCTCAAAGTGCATGAATAAATACTCCAAAAAGCCCTTTCCATGTGAATCGACTCCAAACGACTCGAATCTCGTAAGAAACAACTCAATAATGTCAAACACGACTATAAACATTTACTCCAAGTTATAAGGCTCCAATCTTTATCAAATTGTAAAAATCAGCTCAAGCCCACTTTGCAAAACACGATAAAGTCACAAATTATGACTACCCATTAAAGTACGAGTCCAAGTATATCAAGTTTCATCCAAATCCGACTCCGAAACAGGGTTCAAATCCCATTTAATTATTCTCGAAAATTTCTCACAAAAATCCCAATTTTGTCATTTAGATTTCATAAACCAAAAGCCAAAATCGAAGATAAATTCATGAACAATTGTCAAATCCAAGTTAATAACATTTACCAAATCCAAGTGGGTGAACATCGCCTACAACATCACCCCAATCCGAGCTACCAATCTCAAAATATGATTAAATAAGCCAAACCCTCAATTATAAGTGGTCCGCCTAGAGATTATCGCTTCTGCCGTCCAAATGTCGCTTCTACGACACTACATCTGTGAAAACTACCTCGCAGATGCGGAAATAACTCAAAGCACCAACCTACCGCTTATGTGGAGCCACTTCTACGGACCTTGTACCGCATTTTCACATGTGCATCTATGCAAGAGCCAACATATCTGCCAGCACCCCTAATCCCAGCCAATGTCGTATCTAGGACCTTATGTCCACTTCCGAAGACTTGCACCTGTGGACCACACCTTTCATGTGCGAAAACACCAGATCAGATTGCCTTTAAAAATCAAAACATTCCGAAACACATATGAAAGACACCCGAAGACCCTGGGACCCCGTACAATCATACCAACTAATCCTAAAACATAACACGAACCTACTCGAGGTCTCAAATCACACTTGGTAATATCAAAATTACAAGCTCCACCTCAATTCAAGCTTAATAAACCAATCAACTTCCAACTTTCCAAAACACATGCCATACCACGTCTAATCAACTCGGAATGACCTAAATGTTTTCACACATCCCAAATAACATAACGAACTTATTGCAAATTTTGGAACAACAATCTGAACTCGATAGCCTCAAAGTCAACTCCCGGTCAAGCCTATGAACGTTCCAGACCTTCAACTTTCAAACATTCTCGAATTAGAGACAAACCAACCTAGGAACCTCCAAATTCCAATCCATGCATATACCTACGTGTAAAATAACAATATGAACGTATTGGAACCATCAAATCGCTAATCTGAACTCATTTCCACACAATCAAACCTTGGTAAACTCTTATAACTTAATCTTCCAACCATGGAACTAATTTTTCCGATTCACTCCAAAACATTCCTCAAACCAAGCCAACCATCCCCGCAAATAATATAACAACAAATACACACACGGGAAGCATCATATAGGGTAGCATGGCTCAAATATACAAAATGACCAGCCAGATCGTTACATTATCCCCCTCTTATCAATTTAGCTATCATTCCAACTCCAACACATTAATACGAACTTCATGTACAATTAAACATGAGGGATCAATCACAACCCGGTGCCTGCATAATAAATAAACATGCAAGAATCAACAGTATCGCAGTAAATCATCAAGTATATCAAATCTCAGTACATGTATAGTGTCTGGCAAAATTGCCCCTCAATGATAACACATGACTATAATCAGCAATATACAGGTAGTTGACACAAGTCCCTCCCCAAAGCACATATATGACCATGTGCCTGCGCCCATGGTTAATACCTAACTTCGGAGGAGCGGCTTCTAGTCCAAGTCTTGATCGAATCTAAGTTAACGATTAATATAAGTTAGCCCAATATGGGGCCTGGGGCACAAGTCACCTCATNGCCCAATATGGGGCCTGGGGCACACGTCACCTCACAATTAATACCACAAAGCAAATTGTGGGGCTCGGCATACACGTCACCTCATAGTCAATACAAAATCGGCTCTATGGCCCAAGCTCAGTCATCGACCGCACAAGTCTCAAAGATTAAAATCTCACAGTACGCAGCACAAACTATGTCACACATATAATAGTATCAACATCATGTAAGATAACATATTGGAATGCATAGAGACAAAGATGTAATACACGATTATAGTATCATAACTGAGAGTATAAATACAATTAAGGCAAACGAATCAATATAGCAAGTATTATGTCTCAAACCCATAAGCACGTAGCCAAAACATTATTTTTAGCATAAATAATAGCTCAAGTAGTCATAGAGGTAGACAAAACACGGATATAATGAGGCATGATAGCAAAACAAGGCACATAATAGCCCATGGTCTACCTGAATAAGGAATAACCACGGTATACTCACATACGCCTCTCACCTAGCACGTGCGTCAGCCCAACGTATCTCAAATATCATCGTCGATGGGGAAATCATCCTCGAACATAGTTTAAACATGCTCATTACCTCAAAGCGCATGAATAAATACTCCAAAAAGCCCTTTCCATGTGAATCGACTCCAAACGACTCGAATCTCGTAAGAAACAACTCAATAACATCAAACACGACTATAAACATTTACTCCAAGTAATAAGGCTCCAATCTTTATCAAATTGTAAAAATCAGCTCAAGCCCACTTTGCAAAACACGATAAAGTCACAAATGCTGACTACCCATTAAAATACGAGTCCAAGTATATCAAGTTTTATCCAAATCCGACTCCGAAACAGGGTTCAAATCCCATTTAATTAATCTCCAAAATTTCTCACATAAATCCCAATTTTGTCGTTTAGATTTCATCAACCAAAAGCCAAAATCGAAGATAAAATCATGAACAATTGTCCAATCCAAGTTAATAACATTTACCAAATCCAAGTGGGTGAACATCGCCTAAAACATCACCCCAATCCGAGCTACCAATCTCAGAATATGATTAAATAAGCCAAACCCTCAATTATAAGTGTTCCGCCCAGCGATTATCGCTTCTGCCTTCCAAATGTCTCCTTCTGCGACACTACATCTGTGAAAACTACCTCACAGATGCGGAAATAACTCAAAGCACCAACCTACCACTTATGTGGAGCAACTTCTACGGACTTTGTACCGCATTTTCACATGTGCATCTACGCAAGAGCCAACATATCTGCCAGCACCCCTAATCCCAGCCAATGTCGTATCTAGGACCTTATGTCCACTTCCGCAGACTTGCACCTGTGGACCACACCTTTCATGTGCGAATACACCAGATCAGACGGCCTTTAAAAATCAAAACATTTCGAAACTCATATGAAAGACACCCGAAGACTGTGGGACCCCGTACAATCATACCAACTAATCCTAAAACATAACACGAACCTACTCGAGGTCTCAAATTACACTTGGTAATATCAAATTACAAGCTCCACCTCAATTCAAGCTTAATAAACCAATCAACTTCCAACTTTCCAAAACACATGCCATACCACGTCTAATCAACTCGGAATGACCTAAATGTTTTCACACATCCCAAATAACATAACGAACTTATTGCAAATTTTGGAACAACAATCTGAACTCGATAGCCTCAAAGTCAACCCCCGGTCAAGCCTATGAACGTTCCACACCTTTAACTTTCAAACATTCTCCAATTAGAGACAAACCAACCTAGGAACCTCCAAATTCCAATCCATACATACGCCTACGTGTAAAATAACAATATGAACGTATTGGAACCATCAAATCACTAATCTGAGCTCATTTCCACACAATCAAACCTTGGTAAACTCTTATAACATAATCTTTTAACCATGGAACTAATTTTTCCAATTCACTCCAAAACATTCCCCAAACCAAGCCAACCATCCCCGCAAGTAATATAACAACAAATACACACACGGGAAGCATCATATAGGGTAGCATGGCTCAAATATTCAAAATAACCAGCCAGATTGTTACATTATCCCCCTCTTATCAATTTAGCTATCATTCCAACTCCAACACATTAATATGAACTTCATGTACCATTAAACATGAGGGAAAAATCACAACCCGGTGCCTGCATAATAAATAAACATGCAAGAATCAACAGTATCACAGTAAATCATCAAGTATATCAAATCTCAGTACATGTATAGTGTCTGGAAAAATTGCCCCTCAATGATAACACATGACTATAATCAGCAATATACGGGTAGTTGACACAAGTCCCTCACCAAAGCACATATATGACCATGTGCCTGCGCCCATGGTTAA
>AWOL01S0006666.1:0-34675 GCA_000715115.1 Nicotiana otophora | reverse complement strand
GGGGGGGGGGGGGGAATCCCCCCTAGGATTGATAATTGTAATATGTGGAAAGTCGTGTACATGAGGTGATGAGTGTGTACACGGGCTAAATGCTTAACCTTTTCCTTCTAATTGTTTTACCTGTTTAGTTGGAACTTGGTTTCTTTTATTTTGTGCATTATTTGAATTTTGATTTTCTTTAGAATAAATATTATTAATATGAAGTATTTGACATTTTTAAATTTGGTATTTAAGCAACGTATTAAAGATTTTGAAATATTATTTTGCTGAATTATTTATTCCTAAATATTTTTGTAAGATTTCCGTACTCATTTTGATGGAAACGTGAGCTCTTTATTGTGAAAAAATATTATTGATGATTTATTTTGGCATGAGCCATGAGCTCTTTATTGTGAAAAAACATTGTTGTTGAATTATTTTGGCAAGTTAAATTATTTGAGCACTTGAGGTGCAAATTGTGATATATTGTGATATTGATACGCATGCAACGGTATAAGGTCTGGGTATTGAAACGCATGCAGTGAGATAAGGGTAGCTTGATACGCGTGGCTAGTAGGAGGGACTACTAGAAGTCATGCGGTGTGATAAGGATGGCTAGAACGCGGGATGCTATTTCGAAGAAAAAAAATGTTTTCTTTAAAAATAAATTGTGAAGACTCCTGCGGTGATATAAGGATATGAGATATTGTGAATTTACTTAGGATTGGGACTACGAGGCGGTACCTTATGAGTGCCCTTGTTGATATTGATTTATGGCCACAGTTGCCTTTGATTATTTGTTGTGATTTTCTTAAAGTTGAAAGGAATTCTGTTTTGATTCCACAAGATATTATTTGCCATTATTTTGTGTAATTAAATGGTGACATGCTACATGATTCATTTCCATTGTCATTTTATCTTATAATATTATTTAAATATTTTACCATGCCATTATTTATTCTCCGGTAGAGTCTGACCTGAGCTCGTCACTACTCTACAAAGGTTAGGCTTGGCACTTACTGGGTACCGCTGTGGTGTACTCATACTACGCTTATGCACACCTTTTTTGTGCAGATCCAGGTACATCTCATCAGACCAGGTATCAGTAGACTAGCTGTACGAGGAGACTTCGAGGTATATCTGCTAGCATCCGCAGACTTCGGAGTCCCCTTCTATCTTACTATACTGTCTTCCTTATTTGCTTTTAGACTCTGATGTATAGAGATATATAGAATAAATTCTTAGAATCTGGTGACTTATTTCTACCGGGTTTTGGGAGTTGAAATTGTTTGAATTGTAGTTTATTTATTTCAGATATTTATTATTATTCCGCATTAATAGGGTTACCTAGTATTAGAGATTAGGTGCCATCACGACATCCTACGGAAGGAATTTGGGGTCGTGACCAGTTGGTATCGGAGCTCTAGGTTCATAGGTGTTATGAGTCACAAGCAGGTTTAGTAGAGCCTTGTGGATTGGTATGGAGACGTATGTACTTTGCTTTGGGAGGCTATGAAACTTTTAGGAAATATTCACTTCTTTGATTCTTTATCGTGCGCATTTGTTGACTTCAAAATTTTAAACTATTGTCTTTCTATTTTCTCAAAGATGGTGAGGACACGCACAACTAGATCCGATGATCAGACACATGTACCCCATGTTGGAGTCGTAAGAGGCCGGGGTTGGGGTAGAGGCCGAGCCAGAGGCCGATGAAGACCACGTGGTGCATATATAGCACCTATACGAGTTGCTGCACAAGAGCCACCAGTAGCTCCAGTTAGAGAGTAGGCACCTGAGACGCTATTACTACTCCTGCACTTCAGGAGACTCTTGATCAGTGTTTGAGCATGTTTGGCACTCTAGCTCAGGCAGGGTTAATTCTACTTGCTCCTGCCACATCTCAGGCCGGGGGAGGAGCACAGACTCCCACCGCCCGTACTCCAGAGCCACGAGCCCAAGTTGACCATGCACTAGAGGTTATACCAGTGCAGCCAGTTGTCCCAGTTCGGCCTGAGATTAGGACAGCAGTTTCATAGGGAGAGCAGCTCAGGCTCGAGAGGTACAAGAAGTACCACCCTCCACTTTCAGCGGTTTAGCTTCAGATGATGCTCAGGTGTTTCTGGAGGAATGTCACCGTATCCTTCGTACTATAGGTATTGTGGATTCCAGTGGGGTTTCTTTCACGACATTCCAATTTAGAGGAGCTGCCTACCAGTGGTGGCGGGCATATGATTTGGATAGTCCAACTGAGGCATATTCACTCAATTGGACTCAATTTTCAGATATGTTATTAAGGGAGTATGTTCCTTAAAGTCTTAAAGATGCATGGCGCACAGAGTTTGAGCAGCTGCACCAGGGTTCTATGACCGTGTCAGAGTATGCAGTTCGATTAAGTGATTTGGCGAGGCATGCACCAGCCTTAGTCGCTACTGTTCGAGAGCGGGTTCGCACAATTATTGAGGGTCTCCACCCTAATATCAGATACAGTATGGACCGAGAGCTAGAGATGGACATCACATACCAACAGGTGGTGTCAATTGCTAGGAGATTAGAAGGTATGCGGATCCGGGAGAGGGAAGAGAGGGAAGCTAAGAGACCCCGAGAGTTTGGCACATATAATAATTCTCGTGCCCCAGTTGCAGCCCGTCATGGTAGAGGTTATGCGAGTCATCCTATTCATTCAGCACTTCCAGCTTCCAGTGGTATTCTGGCTACGCCTAAACCTCAGGTTCCATATTATGCACCGCCAGTGTCTTTTGTACCTCCTATACGGGGTGCTTTCAGCGGGCAGTCTAGTCAATCAGGATCAAGCCAGTCCCAGTAGCCACGTACTCCGAGGGATTGTTTTGAGTGTGGTGACACTCGTCATATCATGAGAGATTTCCCCAGACTTAGGAGGAGTGCATCTCTACGGATTTCTCAGGCCCCACCTATTCCACAGGGCCCTCAGGCTTCTCAGGCCATAATTACTGCACCAGTTGCCACTCCACATGCACAACCAGCTAGAGGTGGAGATCGGACATGTAGAGGTCGCCCTAGAGGGGGAGGTCAAGCCAGATATTATGCCCTTCCTGCTAGGATAGAGGCCATTGCATCCGATTCTATTATCGCGTGTATTATTCCAGTCTGTCATAGAGATGTATCAGTCTTATTTGATCCAGGCTCCACTTATTCTTATGTGTCATCTTATTTTGCCCCGTATTTGGGTGTATCACATGATTCCTTGAGTTCTTCTGTTTATGTATCTACACCCGTGGGTGAATCTATTATTGTGGACCGTGTGTATCGGTCGTGTTTAATTGTTATCAGTGGTTTTAAGACCAGAGGTGATTTATTATTGCTCGGTATGGTGGATTTCGATATTATTTTGGGCATGGACTGGTTTTCGCTCTATCATGCTATTCTTGATTATTATGCCAAGACGGTGAGGTTAGCTATTCCAGGTCTACCGTAGCTAGAGTGGAGAGGTACATCGGATCATATTCCTAGCAGGGTTGTTTCTTTTGTTAAAGCTCAACGAATGGTTGAGAAGGGGTGTGATGCGTATCTAGCCTATGTGAGAGATGTTAGTATTGATACTCCTACAGTGGAGTCAGTTCCTGTAGTAAGAGATTTTCCTGATGTATTTCCAGTGGATCTTCCGGGTATGCCACCCGACAGGGATATTGACTTTGGCATTGATTTGTTACCGGGCACTTAGCCCATTTCTATTCCACCATATCATATGGTCCCAGAAGAGTTGAAAGCATTAAAAGCACAGTTACATGAATTACTTGATAAGGGCTTCATTCGGCCATGTGTATCGCCTTGGTGTGCTCCTGTCGTATTTGTGAAGAAGAATGATAATTCTATGCGGATGTGTATTGATTACCGCCAGCTGAACAAAATTATAGTGAAGAACAAGTATCCATTGCCACGTATTGATGACCTATTTGATCAGCTTCAGGGTGCCAGGTTATTCTCTAAGATCAAGTTGCACTCATACTATCATCAGTTGAAGATTCGGGAGCCAGATATCCCGAAGACTGCTTTTAGGACTCGGTACGGTCATTACGAGTTCCTTGTGATGTCTTTTGGGCTAACCAATGCCCAGTAGCATTTTTGCACTTAATGAATAGTGTATTTCAACCTTATCTTGATACTTTCATCATTGTATTTATTGACAACATTCCGGTGTATTCCCGGAGTCGGGAAGATCATGAACATCACGTGAGGACTGCGCTTTAGATTTTGCGAGGAAAGAAATTATATGCACAATTTTCAAAGTGTGAACTCTGGCTCGATTCAGTGGGATTTTTGGGTCATATAGTTTCGTGCGATGGAATAAAGGTAGATCCGCATTGAAGCAGTGCAGAGGTAGTCTAGACCGTCCTCGGTTATGGAAATTCGGAATTTCCTTGGTTTGGTAAGGTATTATCACCGATTTGTAAAGGGTTTCTCTTCTATTGCTGCATCTATGGCCAAATTAACCCAGAAGGGTGCTTTGTTCAGGTGGACCGAGGAATGTGAGGAGTTCTTCCAAAAGCTCAAGACAGCTTTGACTACAGCCCCAGAATTGGTATTACTTACAGGTTCAAGGTCTATTACTGTGTATTGTGACGCATCGCGTATTGGTCTCGGCACAGTGTTGATGCAAGACGGTAGGGTGATTTCCTACGCATTCAGACAATTAAAGGTACATGAGAAGAATTATCTTGTACATGACCTTTAGTTAGCATCTATTGTTCATGCCTTGAAGATTTAGCGGCATTATTTGTATGGTGTCCATTGTGAGGTCTACACTGATCATGAAGTCTACAATATTTGTTTAAACAGAAGGATCTTAATTTACGGCAGTGAAGATGGTTGGAATTGTTTAAGGATTATGATATCACTATTCTCTATCATCCTGGAAAGGCCAATATAGTGGCCGATGCCTTGAGTCGTAAGGTGGAGAGTTTAGGTATCTTAGCATATTTACCGGTAGCAGAGAGGCCTTTAGCCTTGGATGTTCAAGCCTTGGCCAACCAGTTTGTCAGATTGGATGTTTCCGAGCCGAGTCGGGTTTTGGCTTGTATGGTTTCTCAGTCTTCTCTTTATGATCGTATCAGGGAACGTTAGTATGATGACCCTCATCTGCTTGTCCTTAAGGATATAGTTCAGCACGGTGATGCCAAGGAAGTCACTATTGGAGGTGACAGCGTATTACGAATGCAGGGCAGACTATGTGTGCCTAATGTAGATGGTTTGTGTGAGTTGATTCTGCAGGAGGCACATAGTTCACGGTACTCCATTCATCCGGGTACTACGAGGATGTATCAGGACTTGAGGCAACATTACTGGTGGAGAAGAATGAAGAAGGACATAGTGGAAAATGTAGCTTTATGCCTAAATTGTCAGCAGGTGAAGTATGAGCATCAGCGGCCAGGTGGGTTGCTTCAGAAGTTAGAGATTCCAGAATGGAAATGGGAGCAGTTCACTATGAATTTCGTTGTTGGGCTCCCACGGATTTAGAGGAAGTTTGATGCAGCTTGGGTAATTGTGGATAGATTGACCAAGTCAACTAATTTCATTCCTGTGATGACTACCTACTCTTCCGAACAGTTGGGTACTCGTGTGGAGTTGAGTACAGCATTTCACCCTCAGACGGACGGGCAGTCCAAACGCACTATTCAGATATTGGAGGATATGCTTCATGCGTGTGTGACAGAGTTTGGGGGTGCTTGGGATCAGTTCTTACCACTTGCTGAGTTTGCTTACAACAACAGTTACCAGTCAAGCATTCATATGGCTCCGTACAAGGCCTTGTATGGTAGGCGATGCCGGTCTCCGGTAGGTTGGTTCGAACAGGGCGAGGCTAGACTATTCGGTACAGACTTGGTTCAAATGCCTTGGAAAAGGTTAAGTTGATTCAGGATCGACTTCATACAGCCCAATCTAGACAGAAGAGTTATGCGGATCGGAAGGTTCGTGATATTTCATTCATGGTTAGTGAGCTGGTATTGCTCCGAGTTTCCCCTATGAAGGGTGTGATGAGGTTCGGGGAGAAGGGAAAGTTGAGCCCTAGGTATATTGGGGATTTTGAGATTCTTGAGAGAGTTGGAGAGGTGGCTTACAGACTTGCACTACCACCTATTCTCTCTGCAGTTCATCCGGTATTTCATGCTTCCATGCTTCAGAAATATCATGGCGATCCGTCTCATGTGTTATACTTCAATTTGGTTCAGTTGGACAAGAATCTGTCTTATGTTGAGGAACCTGTGGCTATTTTAGATAGGCAGGTTCGAAAGTTGAGGTCAACGATTATTGCTTCCGTGAAGGTTCAATGGAGGGGTTATACGGTCGAGGAGGCAACTTGTTATCCACACTTATTCACCAGCTCAGATACTTTTTCTAACTCCGTTCTAGGATGAACGTTTGTTTTAGAGGTGGAGAATGTGATGACCCAAAATGTCATCTTTAAATTTAATAATTAATTCTGTGTTTGAAGACCTCAAAAAGCACTATTTATCATTCCTCGACTTGCGTGCGCAATCCGTAAAATTTTTCGGAAAGCTTTTATGTGAAAAATAGATTAAAATGTGAATTAGAGCTTTAAAACTCAACTAGGTTGACTTTGGTCAACATTTTGAGCAAACGGACTCGGATCAGCATTCTGACAGTTCTGGTAGGTTCGTATCGTGATTTGGGACTTGGGCGTATGCCCTAAATCAAATTCCGAGGTTCATAGCCCGAGATATGGAATTGTGATGAAACATTAAAAGTTTAAGTTCAAATAGTGACCGAATGTCGAATTATATGCAAACGATCCCGGAATAGAATTTTGATGATTCCAACCGCTCTGTATGGTTATTTTGGACTTAGGAGCGTGATTGAAATTTTATTTGAAAGTCCATAGTGAAATTAGTCTTGAAATGGCTAAAATAGGAATTTAAGTTTCGAAGTTTGACCGGGGAGCTGACTTTTTGATGT
Organism: Nicotiana otophora; assembly: GCA_000715115.1. Taxonomy (NCBI): domain Eukaryota; kingdom Viridiplantae; phylum Streptophyta; class Magnoliopsida; order Solanales; family Solanaceae; genus Nicotiana; species Nicotiana otophora. The sequence continues at coordinate 27,745 of AWOL01S0006666.1, read as the reverse complement.
CGGGGTCGGAATCTAGTTTTAAAAGTTTTTATAGCTCCGTTATGTCATTTATGACTTGTGTGCAAATATTGAGGTCAACCGGACTTGATTTGATAGGTTTCGATATCGAATATAGAAGTTAGGAATTCTTAAGTTTCATTAAGCTTGAATTTGGGTATGATTTGTGATTTTAGCGTTGTTTGATGTGGAGAGGGGACTTTTAGGTGTATTTGGTTGAGGTCCCGAGGGCCTCGGGTGAGTTTCGGATGCTTAACGGATCATTTTTGGACTTGGCATGATAGCTGAAGTTCTGGTTTTTGCAGGTTCTGGTTTCCTTCTACGCGATCGCGTGAGAAGGGATGCGATTGCGTAGGGTTAATTGGGAAGCTGAAATTTTGTGCTATGCGATCGCGTGGGCGAGTCTGCGATCGCATAAGTTTGGCAAGTTGTGCTATGCGAACACGTGGATAAGACCGCATTCGTGAAGAGGAATTTAGGCTGCTGGGGTTCGCAAACATTGTTCTATTCGAACGTGTGGGCTGTACGCGAACGCGTAAGCCTGGGAAGCTCGTACTTCGCGTTCGCGTGTGTTATGGTGCGGTTGAATAGTGAAGTTTTGGGGGACAGTGTATTTTGGCCTTCGCGATCGCATAATCTAGTACATGATCGCATAGGGTCATTTGGCAATGTGGAAATGTTGTGCTTCGCGATCGCGGGACTTGGTCCGCGATCGCATAGAAGAGAGGTCTGGACAGAATGTTAAAGTTCTGAAAATGAGACTCCCTTTTTAACAAATTGGAGCTCGGATTGAGGCGATATTTGGGAGATTTTCAGAGAAACCATTGGGGTAAGTGTTCTTAACTCAATCTTGGTTAGATTACCCGAATCTATCACTGTTTTTAACATTTAATTGGTGACTTAAGTTGGAAAAGTTTGAAAACCCTCTTGGATAAATTTAAGGATTTGAGGGTCGAATTGTTATCGGAATTTAGTCATTTTGGTATGGTTAGACTCGTGGTTGAATGAGCATTCATATTTCGTAACTTTTGCCGGGCTCCGATATGTGGGCCCCACGGGCGATGTTTGAGTTAATTTCGGATTTTATTGAAAAATATAGTATTTTCTTATGGAATTGATTCTTTAATTTTTGTTGACTGTATCGAATAAGTTATGGCTAGACTCTAGTCGACTGGAGATGGAAAATCGAGGAAAGGGAATACTACGTGATTAAATTGGAGTAAGTCGGGGTAAGTGACTTGTCTAACTTTGTGTGGGGGAAATTCCTCCTAGGATTGATAATTGTAATATGTGGGAAGTCGTATACACGGGGTGACGAGTGTGTACACGGGCTAACTGTGAAAGATTATATTTTAAAATTGTGTAGATCACTATTGTTCATTAATTAAATTATTTCATCTTGTTATATTCTTCATCATTGATCTGAGTTATATACTTTAAATTTGCTTGACCTTTTCCTGCTAATTGTTTTACCTGTTTAGTTGGAACTTGGTTTCTTTTTTTTGTGCATTATTTGAAGGTTGATTTTCTTTAAACTAAATATTATTAATATGAAGTATTTGACATTTTTAAATTTGGTATTTAAGCAGCGTATTAAAGATTTTGAAATATTATTTTGCTGAATTATTTATTCCTGAATATATTTGTAAGATTTTCGTACTCATTGTGATGGAGTCGTGAGCTCTTTATTGTGAAAGAATATTATTGATGATTTATTTTGGCATGATCCATGAGCTCTTTATTGTGAAAAATATTGTTGTTGAATTATTTTGGCAAGTTATATTATTTGAGCACTTGAGGTGCAAATTGTGATATATTGTGATATTGATACGCATGCGGTGGTATAAGGTCTGGGTATTGAAACGCATGCGGTGAGCTAAGAATGGCTTGATATGTGTGGCTAGTAGGGGGAACTACTAGAAGTCATGCGCTGTGATAAGGATGGCTAACACGCGGGATGCTATTTTGAAAAGAAATATTTTCTTTCAAAATAAATTGTGAAGGCGCCCGCGGTGATATAAGGAAATGAGATATTATGAATTTATTTTATGATTTGGGAATACGAGACATCACCTCGTGAGTGTACTTGTTGATATTGATTTATGGCCATAGTTACCTTTGATTATTTGTTGTGAATTTCTTAAAGTTGAAAGAAATTCTGTTTTGATTCCAGGAGATATTATGCGCCATTATTTTGTGTAATTAAATGGTGACATGCTACGTGATTCATTTTCATTTTCATTTTATTTTATTATATTGTTAATCGTTTTACCATACCATTATTATTTTTTAGTAGGGTCTGACCTGACCTCGTCACTACTCTATCGAGATTAGGCTTGGCACTTATTGGGTACCGCTGTGGTGTACTCATACTACGCTTTTGCATATCTTTTTGTGCAGATCCAGGTACTGCTTACCAGCCCAGATATGAGTGAGTACCTGTGTACTGAGACTTCGAGGTATATCTGCCAGCGTCCGTAGACTCCGGAGTTCCCTTCTATTCTTGTTATGTTGCTTCGTTATTCTTTTAAACTCTATTATATAGAGACATTGAGGATAAATTCTTAGAAGCTTGTGACTTATTGCTACCGGGTTTGGGGAGTTGAAATTGTTTGAAATATAGTTTATTTATTTCAGATATTTATTATTATTCAGCATTGATAGGCTTACCTAGCCTTAGAGACTAGGTGCTATCATGACATCCTACGGAGGGAATTTGGGGTCGTGACATTTATCAAGTCGTTTCACAACTCATACGGTACAATATAGTATTACATGAAATAGCCGACGACGAAACAACATACAACGTCCGAATACTCCTCCACAAGGAGCGTTATGCTGAAATGAACACCTCCGGCCCGACATAAAGCCCGCATTCATATCTAGATCCACCCACGGACCTCAAGCCGATTCAGATCGCACTGTACTAGCCTAATAACCTTTCAAGGGTCCATAATAACCCTTTTTCCCATAACACACAAGAACAACCATCATATCCGGAGCAAACCTCCACAGTCCACAACCAAATGAACCAAGCGCCCTCCAGGCACAAATTCCCAAATTACCGATATTACCACAATCTTCATACTTGGTTTAAATTCTTCAATCAATCAAGTGACTACATGTTACACTTATACAATATTCCCATGGGACGTTCTCCCACGACCTTCCGCACCAGATAACAAGTTTGCACATCTATACTATCATCCGCACAAATGCTGTAAAGCAAATCAAAAATCCGAAATCACTACTCAATGCCTCTAACACAAGACACTGATCTCAAGTGACGCTAAAGACAATACCAGCTTACACTAACCATCTGAATCCTCTACTGCTCATTCGAGCTCCTGACATTATTGCTAGCACTAAACTACAACCTTGATCCTAAACTTCCGAATCCCGTGCCGATCACTGCACTTAATTATTCCAATGCGCAAGAGTACAAGAATTTCGTCTTAACTTCCGAACTACTAATAGGGTAAACACTTCATCACATAGAAACCTTTTACTTAACTTATTCCAAGAGAACCATTGCAATACACAAACTGAATCCTCATATCCGCAGAGAATACAAACCTCAAGTAGTGGTCTAAACCACCATAACCCTTCTGGTATCCATCTACACATAACATGCCGTAATACGTGGAATCCTCCAAATAAGATCAGTTACGGCGACTGTCAAACCTCGCACGTACCGTCACAAATCACATGAGTAACCCAACACACTGAAGGAGCTGATCATTGCCATCATTATGCTGATTCAACCATTTCTAACCGACCCGACTCCTTGTAATTTAACCTGGACTTGCCCTAGGAATAAAAATAGCTCCATTCAAATCACGCCGAACTCAATCTGCACTCGTCCTGAGTGATTCTATTTCACAAGACCACATTGTCTCAAAACCCACAAACCACTTCATACCCTCCTTGTGCGCATAATTATATCTTCAACTGATACATCCATTCTGATGATTCTTCTATAACTCCAAAATTACATGCTCCCCTTCCTCTCATGATACCCCGTAGACCAAAGATAACACGAAATACTCCAACCTCCTTTATCATAATCCGCTGCAAAAGTTCGATATTCAACCATACTATGGACTCGAAATCCTTAGGCACCACACCTTAACTTTTGAATCCACTAGGACCGTTATTGAGATTCACCCACTCTGACTTGGTCCCGAATATAATCAACTCCAAGGCTATGCTAGCACATGAACGCCCTCTCAAAGAAGCACCCGGCTGAATCATTTTCCTTATACATCACTTCTACACGAAGCCTAGACTCTAAGCCTTCCCCAAATCTGATCACGAATCGATAAGTCTAAATATAGCACACATTCCTCAAATCCTTTGCTCAAATTACTGCTGATGTTCTCTTCCCTTAGTCCCAGCGACCCATCAATACATTAATAACCAGAAATCGCACTAGTTGATAATTATACATTCTAATCATAGACGGTGAGGCTCTCCCTATTAGCCTGAAGCTACCATTGCATAACCCTGGAACCCACCAAGATTCCTTATCTTCTATTGACATGATCTTGCACAATCAACCCGCCAAAGTTTCCTCAAAATCCTTATGTTCAACATTTCATGAACATTCTGAATCACTAGCCATATTTACATATTCAATCTCTTACCGGGTAACTAGTAGCCTTCTTCGAAGAATCTTCGCCAACACCATGCGACCGCTAACCTGCTCACAGGAGATAACTCACCCGTGAAAATTACATGCTGACATGTTCTAACGTCGTTGCACTGGGTATAATTACTACGAAATCAGTAGACCATCCTGAGTCCGAGCTCATTCACCAGCTGCACCAGTCCGTTCACTCCTCATGGACATCAACTAAAGGTGCGACAATACATTCCAATCCAAAGTCATGTAGTATCCTTCTTCATATCAAGCAACTCCTTTCTGTTGTATCCAATCTCCCATCGTATAATAGCCAATATTTCAAATTACGTCTGCAGACCCAATCACCGTCCACCATAATTCTCAAATCGCTCTAAACTTTCCTCAAGGCGTGTAGCTATTCTATCACAGAACCCACATGCTATCTGCCACTCTCCCACTTTGGTCAAACTCACTCCTTTAAGTAACTACCCGACTCCTGTTTCTCACACTTGGCCTTCTATAACTTAATCCACCGCAAGACACCTCTTGTGTGTCCTTCCTCATCATTCGTTGCTCAGTTGTTGCCTTAAGTCAAAGTCCATCTCTGTAGCACTTGAACCAGTAGGTCGCTACCAATTTCTTTAAACCCCTTTCGAAGGTCATCTTCCTCAAGTCATCAACACCAGGAGCACCGATTCAATCCTGAACCACCGCACACCGTGATCTTTGATAGCCATTTATCCAGCACTATCTCATACTACCCTGCCCCAAATATATTTTAAACGGTTAAATTAACAAGTAGGATACAAACATCGCAAATATAACGTGATTCGGATCCCAGACTACCTGGGCATAAGCATAATAGTAGCTATGCACGGACTCTAATTACTTCGTACATACGTAGCCCCTATAAATAGAAGCACATGTTGAATTATTTTACCTATGGGGTAAATTCCCTCTTACAAAGTTAGAAAGGAGACTTACCTCGCTCTGAAGTTCCATAACCGACTCCCAAGCCATTCAATCAACTCAAACCGATACCCAACGCTCCAAAACTAGTCAATAATTAAGCAAATCCATAAATATATGCTATAATACTCATTATAATCCTATTTACAATGATTCCCAACTCTGTTCGAAAAGTCGATAAAAATCACCATCGGGCCTACGTGCCCGAATTCCGAAAATTTTCGAAGATAAACATTTCACATAGCATTACTAACTCAAATAACTAATTTATTCTCCATCCCATGGCCATATTCGTGGTCAAAATTCAAAAATACTAATTTCTAGATTTTTCTTTAAAATCCCAAATTTCTACTAATTTACACGCCTAAATTCGTATATAAACCAAGTATTTAACTTGCAATAGGTAGCAATCACTTACCTTGACATAGATGATGAAGATAGAGCTCCAATATCTCTCCTAGGTCGGCTCCCATGGAGGAAATGAGATGAAATGAGCCAAACCCATTTTTGCAAACTTATACACTGCCCAGGTGACCCTTCTTCACGTTCGCGAGCCCCCCATTGCGTTCGCGATGAATAAAATTCTCAAAAGCCATTTTCAAACTCTTCTTAGATAGACTCTAGTATAATGGTCATAACATTCTGTACAAAATTTCAAATCACAAATGGTGTGACTTTCTGGAAACTAGACATCAAGGGATATAACTTTCATATGTTGATCTACTCGCAATTCATTGTCGATTGTGAGATATAAGCTTCCAAAGTCAGCCGCGTGCAACAGAGATTTCCAAACACTTCCTGGATAGTCTGTAGTGTAGCCACCATAACCTTTTGTACACAATTCCAAATGACAAATGGTTTACCTTTCTGAAAACCAGACACCAAGAGCTACAACTTGCACATTTGATCATCTCTAGATTAGTTATAGATTGAGAGATATAACTTCCGAAGTCAGACGACGGACAACAAAAATTCCTTCTTCGCGAATGCGGGAAACTTTTCGCAAACGCAAAGAACAAAGTCCCAGCAGCAAAATCCTTCTCCGCGAATGCGAAGAACAACACCAGAACCAGCAACCAGCAGCAGCAAAACACCCAAACTTGGTCTGAAACCACCCCGAATCACACTCGAGGCCCCCGGGACCCCGTCCAACCGTACCAACCAGTCCCAATACATAACACGAACCTGCTCGAGGCCTCATATCACATCAAACAACATCAAAACCACGAATCGCACCCTAATTCCAAGCTTAATGAACTTTAGAATTTCAAACACCTACATTTGATGCCGAAACTTATCAAATCACGTCCGATTGACCTCAAAGTTTGCACACAAGTCATATTTGATATTACGGACCTACTCCAACTTCCGGAATTGGAATCCAACACCAGTGTCAAAAGCTTTCACTTCCGGTCAAACTTCTCAAAAACCTTCAAATTTCTAACTTTCGCCAAATGGCCTCAAAATGACCTACGGACCTCCAAATCTACATCCGGACTCGCTCCCAANGTCCGATTGACCTCAAATTTTGCACACAAGTCATATTTGATATTACGGACCTACTCCAACTTCCGGAATTGGAATCCAACACCAGTGTCAAAAGCTTTCACTTCCGGTCAAACTTCTCAAAAACCTTCAAATTTCTAACTTTCGCCAAATGGCCTCAAAATGACCTACGGACCTCCAAATCTACATCCGGACTCGCTCCCAATACCAGAATTACCATATGGAGCTATTCCCAGACTCGGAATCCCAAACGGACATCGTTAACATTAAAATGCACTTCAACCCAAATTTATGAAATCCTTCTAAAAGTGCTATCTTCCACAATAGGCGTCGAAATGCTTCCAGGTCATCCAAAATCCGATCTGAACATACGCCCAAGTCCTAAATCATCATATGAACTTGTTGGAACCTTCAAATCCCGATTCCGAGGTCGTTTACTCAAAATTCACACCTTAGTCAATTCCTCCAACTTAAGGCCTCCAAAATTAGATATTTCTCTCCAAATCAACATCGAACTTCCTTAAATTCAATTCCAACGATACGCACAAGTCATAATACCTGAAGTGAAGTTGTTCATGGCCTCAAACTGACGAACGACGTGCTAGAGCTCAAAACGATCGGTCGGGTCGTTACATAAAATATATTTTAGTTTTATATAAAACAAATACATTATTAGACATATGCATTTTTGTGGTTGAGTTTTCTAACGTATATTATTCTATGGTGTGAATTATAGAAGCATGTCATAACTTTTTAGCATATCTTTGTAGCTTAGTTTTGGATTTTCTTAAAAACAATTCCAAAATGTACATATTTTAACTCAAAAATTTCAATGTTAATATTGTCTTGAGGGAATACCAAAAATACGTAAAACGTATTTGTACTACTTAAGCGTCAACCATGATGAAAGAATAAACCTGTTAGTAATACATACCATCAACAGCATTTACTCAATGCAATTTATTGAACTTATAATTAACGAATTACGTGTTGACCACTTTAATATTTTAGGAACTTTGCAGCACACGAACTTTTTCAAATAAAATATGGAAGGCAGGGTCGGGTTATTGGTGTGATGTGGATCTAGAAAGGGAGTGGTTTTATATGTTGAATTGTCCGGAGGCGATGGGAGCATATACAACAACAACAACAACCTAGTAATATCCCACTAATGGGGACTAGGGAGGGTAGTGTGTACGTAGACCTTACCCCTACCCCGAAGGAGCAGAGAGGTTGTTTCCGAAAGACGCTCGGCTCAAAAAAACAAAAAGACAAAAGGACAAAAAGAGACAATATAAGTATCACCACAACAATCATAGAAAAAATGAGAATACCGTGAAAACGAGAAGAAAGATGCAAAGCAAAAGCGATAGCTAGTAAATAGATCCTGCACTGAAAAGCAAAATAGTAAGGCACAATATTGCCACTAAATATCTTAGACAAAAACCCTACCTGGATGGTCCTACAATGGTATGAAGTAAGTCAAGACTCAACTACCTCCTAACCTACAACCCTAATACTCGACCTCTACATCTTCCTATCAAGTGTCATGTCCTCGAAAATCTGGAGCCTCGCCATATCTTGCCTGATCACCTCTCCCTAATATTTTTTAGGCCGCCCTCTACTAATTTATAAATTCAATTAGTTGGAGGGAACTCGTAATTGCATTAAATGCCTCTTATAAATCGCATTAAGTCAATGACACTTATAATCACAATGACTGAATGCGACTTATAAATCGCAATTAATTAATACGACTTATAAATCGCAATTAATTAATGCGACTTATAAATCATAATTTTTGAGTGCGATTATAAATCCCAATAATGATATTTGTAACCGCAATTAACAAACTGCGATTTATAAATTGTAATTAATGAATGAGACGGATAAGTCGCAATCACTGCATGCGGTTATCGTTGAGAAACGTTTTCCTTTTTATTCCAGGAAAAGCCCAATTTGCTCCACTGGTTATTCAAAATTGAAATTCCAAAGCGGAAGAGATGGCCCTACTGTTCAATACCCCACCCACTACTCCTCTCTCCTCTCATGCATCCTCTAATTCTTCAACTTTTGCTGCTACTTCTTACCTATGTATGTTACTATCAATCTTTAATTCCATTGTGGTGATTTTTAGTTCTGGTTGGTTCTAGAGAGAGTATTGTGAGATTCTAAATTCTAGGTGTTTTCTTCTGCTTGTTTTTTTTTTGTGTTCTATTGGAGTTTGCTACTACTCCCTTTCTTGAGCTTTTGAATTGAGTGTAGAAGGGGAGTTATTATGTTCTTTTGCTCTTCTTTCTCTGAAATTTAGTTGTTTCCTAACGAAGTTTGTAATTTTTGGATGAGTTACTGTATTTCGGGTCTTTACCTAAAGTATCTATTTTGTTTTGTTGGTGTCACGACCTGAGCTGAAGTAATCTGATGTGTGGACTGAGCTGACCAACTGCACGAGCTTCCGCTATAATGGGTTCTAGCTGAAGAGTAAAATCCACTGAACCCNTGAATGAGACGGATAAGTCGCAATCACTGCATGCGGTTATCGTTGAGGAACGTTTTCCTTCTTATTCCAGGAAAAGCCCAATTTGCTCCACTGGTTATTCAAAAATGAAATTCCAAAGCGGAAGAGATGGCCCTACTGTTCAATACCCCGCCCACTACTCCTCTCTCCTCTCATGCATCCTCTAATTCTTCAACTTTTGCTGCTACTTCTTACCTATGTATGTTACTATCAATCTTTAATTCCTCTGTGGTGATTTTTAGTTCTGGTTGGTTCTAGAGAGAGTATTGTGAGATTCTAAATTCTAGGTGTTTTCTTCTGCTTGCTTTTTTTTTTGTGTTCTATTGGAGTTTGCTACTACTCCCTTTCTTGAGCTTTTGAATTGAGTGTAAAAGGGGAGTTATTATGTTCTTTTGCTCTTCTTTCTCTGAAATTTAGTTGTTTCCTAACGAAGTTTGTAACTTTTGGATGAGTTACTGTATTTCGGGTCTTTACCTGAAGTATCTATTTTGTTTTGTTGGTGTCGCAACCTTAGCTGGAGTAATCTGATGTGCGAACTGAGCTGACCAACTGCACGAGCTTCCGCTATAATGGGTTCTAGCTGAAGAGTAAAATCCACTGAACCCTCGAGATCTTCGAGACCTTTTGGCCTCCTTAGCTTCCTTTTCCTCTCCTAAAACACTCTCAATCTTCCTTGCAATCTCTACGACTTGTTGAAATGGAGTATCAATTTGCAATTCTCGAGCCATGTTTATTTTACTATTATATTAGAGCCCCTCAATGAATCTGCGGACCAGCTCTCTCATTGTAGGAACCAAGATAGGTGCATGACGGGCTAACTCACTGAACCCGATAGCATATTCAGACACTGTCATAGTACCCTGATGCAACCATTCAAACTCTGCACGCCACACATCTCTAAGAGTCTGGGGAACATATTCTTTCAAGAATATTTCCGAAGATTGAGCCCAAGTTGGTAGTGTGCCACCGATACGCTACACCTGATAGTTGAAATGTAGTAAAGGCAAATCCACTCACCTCTACAATACCCATGATGCGGAGAATACAGTGACAATTTTCTAGAAATTCTTGGGCATCCTCTGTAGTTGTGCCGCTAAAAGTAGGTGGACTATACCTCTTAAACCTTTGAAGTCTCTTTTGTTCTTCTTCTGATGTCTCGAGCCTAGCCTTAGGTCGAACCGAAATAACATGTTATACCGGTACTACACCCGAAACCTGACCAACATGAACATGCTGCTCTGGAGTTGAGATAGGAGTCTGAGCTACTCCCCCAATCTGCGGAATACTTGGTGCAATAGAGATCAATCCTGCCTGAGTTAATATACCAAACATACTAAGGAACTGTGCTAAAGTCTTCTGAAGTCCGGGGGTAACAACATGTGCTTCTGGTACCTGTCCCCCAAATGGAGCTACTAGTGGCTCCTCAACTGTTGTTCTGACAAGTGCTCTAGTCGCAGCACGTGCCCTTCCTCGACCTCTACCTCAGCCCTGACCTCTTGCAGCCCTAGCAATATGTGCGGATGCCTGCTCAGCTAACCCAGTAGCACGTGTCCTCACCATCTGCGAGAGAATGAAGATACAAAGGTTCAAATTCCAAATTCAACAAATTCCGCACGATAGGAATGAAAGAAATAGAAATTGCCTAATAGTTCTATAGCCTCTCGAAGATAAGTACAGACGTCTATGTACCGATCTGCAAGACTCTACTAGACTCGTTCATGATTTGTAGAACCTATGAACCTAGAGCTCTGATACTAAATTGTCACGACCCAAAATCCCACCATAGGCGTCGTGATGGCACCAAGTCTTAAGACTAGGTAAGCCGATTTTAATTACCTTTTGAAGCCATTTTTTTTAAACTAACAACGACAATAATTACAATATACAACCTCCCAAAACTGGTAGTACTGAGTCACGAACTCTAACTGAATACATGGAATGATCACGAGGACCGAATATACAATATTGTTTGATTACAAATTAACAGTACAATGAAATGAAAAGACTCCAAGGGACTGAAACGGCCAAGCAGCTCTACGTTGAATCCTTACAGTCCCGCTTTAACTCTATTAAAACTAACCTCGATGGAGTAGAGATGAGGTACAGTCCAGACACTCACTAGTCTAATAATCTGTGCAATATAATATACAAAATACTAAGAAACATATAGCAATAAGAGCAGGATAAAACAACTAGTGGTATGCACAGAAAAACAACAAGAATACCATAAATATCACTCAATAATTAAAAAATACATGTACGCCCAATTAATTCAAGTTTTTCAAATAAATATCCATCACATATAATTCTTCCAAATAACTCTCTTTTAAATGTAGTTTTCTCAAATAAATATCTTTCAGATACAATTCTTTTTGAATAACAATCCTTCCAAATAAATATTTTGAATATAATTCTTTCATTTAAAAAGTCACCATGTGACACCTTATTTCATAATCATAAAAAAATACGGGTCTCAGCCCATTTTCATATTTTTCGTAAATACGGGTCTCATCCCATTTTTATATTTTCACGGCACCTCGTGCCCATAATTAAATCATATCACAACTGCACAGATAATTCACGTGCCAAATATCCTCATTATTTACTCACGGCACCTCGTGCCCACATTTCAATTTATAATCCGCCTCGCAATAGCCACATGCTCTCAATTTCACCATAAATCAGATTGTTATCAATTTACCAATAACAAAATAAATTGCACAAGGTATAAAAGTAAACACAAGAAAATCACAATGTCACATGAAAATTATCAACACCACAACCCCACATCATCACATATCGTCCCTGATAATAGCCACCCTTGTCGCTCCTATTTCCACCCTTATCACTCCTATATCCACCCTCATCTCTCCGCCCAGACAATATCAATAGCCACCCTTATCGCTCCTATAGCCACCCTTATCGCTCCGCCCAGACAATATTCCAACAAACACAACAGTGAAATGCCACCCTTATACCCACATAATATCAACGGTGAAATGACACCCTTATCTCCACAAAATAATAACTCACACAACACAATAATTTACACGGGAAATTAACATGGCAACATAGTAAATCAATTCATATCACAATTTGCCCAATGGCTACAACCAAATTCCAAAGATATAATAAAAATCAATTAATTTTACAACAAATAGCCCAAGGCTCCACACAATGTATATAACACCCAAAAACAATCAATGGAGATAGAAATTACTCAGCATAAAGCAAAACCTTCATTAATGCAAATTTAGATAATTATATTAACACTTATTCTTAAGCTCGCTTAAATTAATTATTTGCATAAGAAAATTCATATTGGAATTAATTTCCGAGAAATATTAAACCAACAATACTCACGAAATTTCATAAATATTTCAAGTAACAATCACATCAAATTATCATATAAAAACAAATTCAACAATAAGGATTTAGGCATGGCAAACAGATGATTTAATAATTTTTCACAATTTCCCAATTTACTACACAATAATGCCAAAGACTTTAATTCAATGAAGTTTGCACGTATAAGACCGAGTACGTACCCGTCACCTCGCGTACACGCCTTTTCACATTTCACAAATGGTACATAAGACTCAATGCCTAAGGGGTAATTCCCCCACTCGAGGTTAAGCAAAATACTTACCTTTTTGAAGTTAGGCCGATATTCCAAAAAATAGCCTTCTTACTTGAATTAACCTTCGGACAACTCAAATCTATCCAAATTAATTGTATAATTCCATTAAAATTCGTCGAAAAGAATTCCGGATAATAATACATCGACTTAAAAATTAATTCCATAAAGTTAACAAAAGTCAACGCGGGACCCGCCCATCAGAACCCGACATAATTTTCATGCAGTCCAAATACCCATTCCGATACGTGTTCAACCATACCAATTTTATTGAATTCCAATAACAACTCGATCTCCAAATCTTAAATTTTTATTTTTGGAAGATTTTACAAAAATCTTGATTTCTTCGATTAAAATCCGAATTAAACGATAAATATAATCATAGATTCATGAAATATAAACACTTTAGGATATAGAATACTTACCCTAATCCATATGGTGAAAATCGCCTCAAATATCACTTCCATCCGAGCTCCATAGCTCTGAATATGTCAAAAATAGTTGAAACCTCGAAATATAGCTACTGCCCAGGTATTTACTCTTTGCGATCGCGGACAATGCTTGGTCAGCCGGTAGAGGCATCTACCTGGGAGTCCGAGTCGGACATGCGGAGTAAATATCCACACTTATTCACCAGCTCAGGTACTTTTTCTATCTTCGTTCGAGGACGAACATTTATTTTAGAGGTAGAGAATGTGATAACCCAAAATGTCATCTTTAAATTTAATAAGTAATTCTGTGTTCTAAGACCTCAAAAAGCACTAATTATGATTCCTCGACTTACGTGCGCAGTTCATACAATTTTCCGGAAAGTTTTCATGTGAAAAGTGGATTAAAAATGTGAAATGGAGTTTTAAAACTCAACTGAGTTGACTTTGGTGAACATTTTCAGCAAACAGACTCGGATCAGTATTTTGACAATTTCGGTAGGTCCGTATCATGATTTGGGACTTAGGCGTATGCCCGGAATTGAATTTCGAGGTCCCTAGCCCGAGATATGGAATTTTGATGAAAAATTAAAAGTTTGAAAGCTTAATGATTTTTAAGAAGTTACTGATGTTGGATTTATTGACACCCGATTTGTATTTCGGTTCCGGAGCTCGGTATAGGTCCACTATAATATTTATGACTTGTCTTCTGAATTTGGTGAGAATCAGAGTTGATTTGACATGATTCGGACGTCCGGTTGTGAAAATATAAGTTTTAAAGTTTTCTTGAAAATTTCATTTGATTTGAGGTTCAATTCGTAGTTCTAGGTGTTATTTTGGCGATTTGATCACGCGAACAAGTTCGTATGATGTTTTAGGACTTGTGGGCATGTTTGGTTTGGAGCCCCTGTCACGACCCAAAATCCGACTATGGTCGTGAGGGCGCTTATCGTGTTACAAGGCAAGCCTACTTCCCAAAATATTTCTACTAAACCGATTATAAGAATTTAACAAAATATTTTAACATTTGAATTTCTCATAAACTAAATCAACTCTAAATATAATTTTAGAAATGCGGAAACGAGCCCCAAACATCGGGGTGTCACTAAGTCATGAGCGTCTAAATCTATGAACTAAGAAATGAAACTGTCTAACTGTCAATACAATCCAAAAGAAGAAATGATAATAGGAGTAACAAGGTCCTGCAGACGCTAGCAGCTACCTTACAATCTCCACAGATAGCTGGCCTGAACTCAACGATCGCCGCGCTCTAACTCACCTGAATCTGCACATAAAGTGCAGGGTGTAGCATGAGTACAACCATCTCAGCAAGTAATAGAAATAACTAAGGAACTGNAAGGTCCTGCGGACGCTAGCAGCTACCTTGCAATCTCCACAGATAGCCGGCCTGAACTCAACGATCGCCGCGCTCTAACTCACCTGAATCTGCACATAAAGTGCAGGGTGTAGCATGAGTACAACCACCTCAGCAAGTAACAGAAATAACTAAGGAACTGAGCAATAGTGACGAGCTAAGTAAAACAGTCCAATCATTTATTTTCACAATTTAAAAATAAACAGAAATAAACAGGTAAATTCCATAACTTAGTAAATGCCATAAAGAAGTTTAACAGATAAATGCAGCAACAACACAAATAGATACAACCTCACAGCAGTGTCACTCCATCACTCATCACTCGCACTCAACACTCAATACTCAAAACACTCAACACTCTGCGCTTACTGGGGGTGTGTGCAGACCCCGGAGGGGCTCCCAAAGCCCAAGCGCTAAGCACGGACAACTCACGTGCCATCATATCAATACCTAGATCCGCACGGTCAACTCATGTGCTACGCGGACAATTCATGCGCTATGGTATCAATACCTGGACCCACATGGTCAACTCACGTGCTACGCAGACAACTCATGTGCTATGATATTAATGTCCTCACAACCAGGCCCTCGGCCTCACTCAATCATGTACCTCGCTAGCCTCACCATCATCAACAAATAAGGGAACACAACCCACATCAAGTATCACCGCATATTAGTAATTAATAGAGACCGAGGTAAACATGTACAATAATTTCTATGACTGAGTACAAATAATGTGAGCATGAATAAAGCCTAAGCATGATCTCTAACATGAAGGCAAACAAGTTCAACAGCAAATAAACACATAACCACAGATAATAGCAATTAGGCCTCACAACCTCAAGGGACGGAGCAAGTCTCCATCCCTCACAGTGCACACCCACACGTTCGTCACCTAGCGTGGGTATCACTTCCAAACAATCACGTGATGTCAAATCTCCGGGTTTATACCCTCAAAGCCAGAGTTAAAACTGTTACTTACCTTAACAGCATACAAATCCTACTCCGAGATGCCCTCGTCTCTAGACTCGGTCTCCAAATATTCTGAATCTATTCACAATCTGTACAATACCATCAATACACGCTAATGGAATGAAATCCACAAGAAAAGCTACAAAATTAGACCAAAACCCGACCCCCGGGCCCACGTCTCGAAATACGACAAAATCTACAAAACTAGAAAGCTCATTCACTCACGAGTCTATCCATACAAATTTCACCAAATTCCGACATCAACTTGACCCTCAAATCTTCAATTAAATTCTTCAACAAGCCCAATTCACTCATACATATCCCTTTTATCCTCAATAGATTTCATCCTTGGCCTTTAAGCCCCATTCTAGGTTATATGAATCAATAGTTAATCATTATTAAGCTATTGAAGCATTAGAATAACTACCATCCAAACAAGATTCAAAAACTCACTATTCATCTTCTTCTCCATTCAAGAACCCTAACTCACAATACCCATTTCAAGGACTAGCATAATTCTTCCACCAATTGGTACTTTCTACTTCACCATACATTCCAAATACTTAATCCATAGTTGTATTTAAGTGTAGGGTGGAGAATTTACCTCTTGTATCTCAAACCCTAACTTTAACCCTTTTGAATTATTCTTTAAGATTAGAGAAATCCCTATGAATTTCAATCCATATAGATGTTAATACTACCATTAACTAGTGTTAATCCATTATAAAAATATCATAAAACTTACCTTTGATGTGTATTTGGGTTGAGGATGCTCCACCTTCTCTCTAGAACCCAAAACTTAGCCAAAATTGTTATGTTATTCTCTCTCTACCCAGTCTTGGGGGTATTTAATGGGGTTTTTACGTGCGCGGCCGCGGATTGGAGGCAGAAACTCTAAAATATGCGCGGCCGCGCATCTGGCCGTGCATATGACACAGGTCCAGTAAAATAGCCATAACTTTCTGTATACATATCCAAATGACGAACGGTTTGATGCGTTGGAACCTAGATTCAAAGGAGGTAATTCAATAGGTTATACATCATACAACACTTCATATATTGAGAGTTATGATCATTTGAAGTTAGATCTTGTGAAAACTCACTTGAAACTTTACCGTTCATAAATATTTCAACATGACTTATCCTTAGGGCTCTTCTTTGACCCAAAATCATTTTTAATGCACCTCATACATATATTATCATAATCAATTGACATCATTCAAATTACCAGTCTTGTTCATACCTGAATTGATATAATTAGCACTCGCCAATCTTAATGGTCGTAAAACACTTAGACTTTTCGGGGTGTTACAGCCCCGAGGGCTCGAGTGAGTTTCGGATGCTCAACGGGCCATTTCAGATTTAAGAAAGATGGCATATTTCTGGTGTTTCGTTGCAGAATTTTTACTCATCACGATCGCGTGAAGTCGTTCGCGGTCGCGTAAGGCAAACTGAGAGGTCAGCCAAAGTTGCTCTTCGCGTTCACGAATGTGAGGATGAGATCGCGTAGGGGTATGAAGGGGTGCTTCGCGAACGCGTGGAAAAGGTCGCGATCGCGTAGAGTTAAAGAGGCTAAAGCTGAGCCACGTGCTTACTTATCGCGACCGCGTAAATCTGTGAGTCAAAGCATCGCCTTCGCGTAATGTTCTACGCATTCGCGTAGAGTAAATTTCTGGGGCAGCAAAGTAGAGCTTCGCGACTGCGAGGCTATTCATGCGAGCGTGAGGCTATTCATGCGATTGCGATTAAGGAAAATTGGGCAGCCAAAAATGTGCTTCGCGATCGCGTAGGGTAAAATTTGGGGCAAACAAAACTTAAGTTCTAGAAAATGGGATTCGCCCCATTTTCAACCCTTTTCCATTTTTGAGCTCGGGTAAGGCGATAATTGGGCGATTTTCACGAAAAAACATTGGGGTAAGTGTTCATTATCCTATATTGATTATATTTTATGATTCCATACTCATTTACATCATGAATACGTGAAGATTTGGAAGACAAATCAGAGTTTTATAAAATCTTCCAAAAATAAAAGTTTAGATTTGAAGGTCCATTTGATATCAGAATTGGATACATTTTGTATGGTTGAACTCGTATCGGAACGGGTATTCGGATTTCGTGAGGTTTTCTAAGATTTGAGACGTGGGTACCACTGTCGAATATTTAAATACATTTCTGATTTTTATCCGAAAAATTAGTAAATTCATATGGAATTAATTCCTATGATTCATATTGAGTATATCGAATTGTTTGTGAATAGATTCGACGCTTTTGGAGACAAATGCAAAAGGAAAAGCTGTGGTCGAATAGTCTATTGGAATTTGTAAAGCGAGGTAAGTGTCGTGGTTAACCTTGACTTGAGGGAATAGAACCCTTAAACTATTTGTTATGTGAAATGCATGTGAACGCTGTATAGGCGATGTGGCGAGTGTCTATACGTCGTCAAATTAATTGTTTGCATAATTACTTGAAAAACCATAAATCGTTTTAATTCATGAATTAATTATTATAATAATTNATCATGAATTAATTATTATAATAATTGTTTCTCTCCTATTCTTTGTCAAATATTAATTCTTGAATTCCTGCATTAATTGTTACATGCTATTTGAATTATGTGTCTTAATTGTTATTTGACATTTAGCATATTAAATATTAAACTGCCTATTTTCTACTTGATTTTCATAATAACTTGCTATTTGTCATTGTTGTTTCATAATTAAATCATAATTATTGTATGCTTGTTGTTTTATAATTTTATATTAATTGTTGTATTTATTGGGGAAATTTCTTCTATAAGAATTGGTAAATGAATATATTTCAGGATAGGGTTGCACGTCGCAACAGACTGATTAAAAGTCAATATTTGGGGGATTGGATTGCACGCCGCAATAGACTTATTTAAAAGTCAATATTGGGGGATCAAATAGCACGCCGTAACAGACTTATTTAAAAGTCTATATATACTTGATTGAAATAAATATACAATAGACTTATTCAAAAGTCAATATTGGGGGATCGGATTGCACACCGCAACAGACTTATTTAAAAGTCTCTATATACTTGATTGAAATAAATATACAACAGACTTATTTAGGAGTCGATATATATATATATATATATATATATATATATATATTGTGGGATCGGGTTGCACGCCGCAATAGACTTGATTAAAAGGAATATACTGGGAGAGCGGGTTGCACGCTGCAACAGAATTGATGGAAATAATAATTGGTTATGACTGGTGAATTGACTTCAATTTTTATAAATGAGTTACGTGATTATTTCTATTAATTGTTGTTGCTACTAATATTGCGTACAAGTTACTGTAAGTGAACCGCCTTAGCCTCGTCACTACTTCGACGAGGTTAGGCTCAGCATTTACCAGTATATGGGATCGGTTGTACTGATATTACACTCTGCACTTCTTGTGCAGATTTCGAAGTTGGTCCTAGCGGCGTACCATAGACTTGCTCGGATTTCAGCTACTCAGAGGAGACTTGAGGTATAACTGCACGGCGTTCGCAGTTCTGAAGTTCCCGTCTATTTTACTTTAGCTGTGTGTTTATTTCCAGACAACTTTATTTTATTCAGACCTTTATTTGTATTATTCTAGAAACTCGTGCACTTGTGACACCAATTCTGGGATGGTGTTTAGACACCATTATTTGTTTTGGATTATTCACTATATTTTAAACTTTGCTTCTGCATTTGTTTCTTAGATTATTAATAATTTAAAAATTGTTTAAAAAATTGGTTAATATTATTCTAACTTTGGTTTCCTAGCAAGTGAAATGTTAGGCGCCATCACGATCCGAAGGTGGGAATCTCGGGTAGTGACAGTAAATCCCCCATCACTTCGTGTTCGCGACCAGGCCTTCGCGTTCGCGAAGAAGAAGTCTTAGCTTCACCAGTTTAATCTTCTCGTTCGCGAGAGGACCTTCGTGAACGCGAAGAAGGATATGTTAGACACCAGAATATGGAGAAAACCAGATTTTTCCCAAAGCCAAAACATCTCGTGGCCTATCCGAAACTCACCCGAGCCCTCGGGGCTCCAAACCAAACATGCACATAAGCCTAAACATATCATACGAACTTGCTCGTGCGATCAAATTACCAAAATAACACCTAGAACTACGAATATAGTACCAAATCGAATAACATTCTCAAGAACACTTTAAAATTCATATCGTCTCAACTGGACGTCTGAATCGCGTCAAATCAACTCTGTTTCTCACCCAATTTTACAGACAAGTCTTAAATATCAAAATGAACTTGTACCGGGCTTCGGAACCAGAATACGAACCTGGCACTAACAATGCCAAACATCAATCAATGCTTAAAAATAATTAATTTTCAGACTTTTAATTTTCATAAACACTTCATAACTTGAGCTAGGGACCTCCGGATTCAATTCTGGGCATACGCCCAAGTCCCATAATTTGATACGGACCCACCGGGATCATCAAAACACGAATCCGGGCCCGTTTATCAAAATTGTTGACCGAAGTCAACTAAAATTAACTTTTAAGGCATAAATTCTTATTTTCAACATAAAATCTTTTCGGAAACATGCCCGAAAAGATGAGTTTGTAAGGCTTAAGAGCGTAGATTAGAGTTTTAAAAGATAAGATGACCTTTTGGGTCATCACACACCATGGCCAGTCGGGGTTGAATTGATGCCCCGGCCGAGGCTGGGTGCCTTTTGCTTTTACATATTCGCTTGTATCAAATGAGAGCCCTGTAAATCAGTCTTGTCATCCATTGTTTGCCTTAGTTTTGGAACCAAATTAGACCAAAAGGGATTCAAAGAAAAAACAAACAATGGAATGGACAATGAATATAGACGAGAGGTATCCCTTTTGGTGAAAGGAAAGAAGGACTTATCTGAAGTACCTGCGGAATTCAATGAACATGATATGCCTTTTGGACTAGATGCCTGATCTATGTAAACTGTCTGAATCTCAGAAATGCATCACAACTTTATCCTCAAAACCGAGAAACCTTGCCTAGGACTGTCAATACCAATGGATGTGAAGATCCTCTTTTCGATCAGTAGTGCCCTTTGCGGGGTTTCACTAGCTGACCTCTCTCATTTCTATTCTCAGCATTGCCTTATAGTGGCCCTTTGTGGATTTTCACTAACAAGACTCTCTCATTTTCATTTTCTCTACTCGTCATTGCCCTATCATGCCCGTGGGGGTTTTCACCAATAAGACTGTCTCATTTTATTTATCTCATTTTGGTGGCATCAGATCCAAGTGACTGTATACTCCAATTCTTGAACATTCTTGGTGATTGATCTGAAGGACTTGAAAAGGATATGGATAAAAAGGATTTGGTTTGACATACAACTTTGGAACTTTTCAGGCAAAACCATCGCCGAACCATTATAACATCTGCCCAGTTTCAACTTTCGATGTGAATATGGATTTCTGTTTTGGTGTGACTAAACCCCAGAGAGAGGTTGCCTATGTATCCTTTCGGAATCAAGTCGAACGTAGTTCAAGTGAACTATGTTTATGATTTTCTTTTGTTTTCTCTTTTGTTTTCTTCTTTTTTTTTTTCATTTTCCTTTTTTTATAACACTTTCAGGTTCTAAAGAGGGTAATCAAAGAAAGGGAACCGACTCAAAGGGTTTGCAAAAGATTGGTAGTATTTGAATAGTGAAAATGAAAGCCTTCGTCATCCCAATCGGAGCATGTTAAAGGTGTGAAAGTAGTCAAACATAATACCTTTTGACCGCATCTGCATTGACAGTTGTCTCGGGATCATTTCCTTCGATGTATCCCAAATACAGAACTCTCTTCGGCAATACTCTTCTTATAATGTATGGACCTTTCCAATTAGGAGAAATTTTCCTTTGGCTTCTTTATGATGCAGGAGAATACGTCTCAAAATGAGTTGCCCCACTTCAAATATTTTAGGCCGCACTTTCTTGTTGTAGGAACGTGCCATTCTTTATTAGTACAACTTCCCGTGACAAACTGCGGCCATCCGTTTTTGATCAATCATAGTTAACTATTCCAACCTGGTTTTGACCCATTCATCATCCTTGATCTCGGCCTCAACAATGATCCGAAGAGAGGGAATCTCAATTTCTGCAGGTATTACAGATTCAGTGCCATAAACCAATAAGTACGGAGTGGCCCCGACTGATGTGCGCACGGTCGAGCGATATCCCAATAATGCAAATGGAAACTTTTCATGCCATTGTCTGAAACTCCGAATCATTTTCCTGAGGATATTCTTGATGTTCTTGTTTGCAGATTCAACAATGCCACTAGCTTTGGGCCGATAAGGGGTAGAATTACGATGCGCAATTTTAAACTGTTCGAATACCTCCCTCATCAAGTGGCTGTTTATATTTATAGCTGTGACGACCTGACTTGTCGTTTTAAGAATTAACACCCCGTTCAGCGACTTAAGGTCCCGAGCAACTTCATAACATGTATTATGACTTGCGTGTGTGATCGAGTTTGGAAGTTGGAAGATGTGAAATTTTATGAGTTCGATTTGTGGTGCCGAGATAGGCTAATGTGTAAGGCCTCATGAATTTCTAATTCTAATTCGAGCAATTTTGAGCTTAGGAATACAATTTAATTTAGACCCGAACCACCTGAAACTTTCTAGAGTGGATAATATATTCGGATACTTGGGGATAATTGTTTTATTAATCTTTGAGTGTTGTAGTAATGTGGAACCCTTGGTTGTTAATTTAAAAGCAATAAGACTAAAGAAAATACAGTGAGCTATCTCCCCATAGCGTAACTATAGCACAAGAGGGAAATAGGAAATTTTAGCAAAACAGTGAGCTTAAGCCTTATCGCACAAGGATAGCTCCAGTGAAAAAATATTGTGTCTGATTTTCAGCAAAACAGTGAACTAAAGCCTTATAGCACAGGGATAACATCAGTGGAAAAATACTATACCTGGACCTATTAATACATGAGCAGGGAGAGAGAAGAATAAAAGGATTTCAAGACTAGTGCTTATCTCTCCATCACATATCCGGTCAAGGCTTCCAATACACACTTAAGGTGAGTTTCTAAGTGTGTTTTTATGATGATTCCACTTCTCCATCACTAGTTACAACAAGGTTTTGTATTGGATTCCATAGGATTTCTTCAAAATCTCAAGAACACCCCAAAAGTTGACTTTCAAGATTTGGTCTACAAGAGGTAATCTTTCACCCTTAAACCTACATGCTTGGATTGTTAGTGAATATATGAGCAAGAAATAAGTACTAGCACTTATAATATGGTGATTGAAAGCCATAATTACTAAACTAGATTATTGGGTGTTGTAGAGATTTTGTAATGAGCTAATTAGTAAAATTTGGTAGATGTGAGTTCATTGATGATTATAACGATTCTAAGAAGGTAGTTATTGGACAAATGATGTTGTATTTTATCTTGTTGGTGGGAATGAGGGATTTTTGGATGAAGAAACACCATTACTAGAGGTAGTAAAATGCTATGTACTCTAGGTGTTTGATAAAATGCGTAAATGACAAAAAATTTGGAAATTTGTTTACTAATATTGGTGCAATTGTGTTGCATTGTTGTAGATTAAAATTTGTTTAGTGTGGTGGACCATCGTAGTATTAATAAGGGGCGAATTTCAGATTTGAACTGTCCGAAGGTGGCTTCATTCGCGAAGATCATTTAAAGCATTGACTTAGTTTCATCGAGGTAAGTATCTTGCCTAACCTTGAGTGGGGAAATTACCCCTTAGGCATTGAGTCTTATATGGAAATTGCATAATTGAAAATCATGTACGCAAGGTGACGAGTACGTACTTGGTTTATATGTACAAATTATACCGGTTGAAATTCGTAGACGCCCTTATGTATTAAATTGGAAAAATTATTGGAACTTAGTAAATCCTTGATTTGTCACGCCTTATCCTTGTTTGTTGAATTTGTTTTTATATGATGATTTGGTGTTATTGCCACCTTGATGTTTATGTGAATCCCGTGTTGTTTTGTTGAGTTGATATTTTCTGTAGATAATTTCATTATGGATTATTCATTTCAAATAATTTATTAAAATGTTTTAAAATGAGGCATTAATCTATTTGCCAAAAATTTGGATTTAAGAAGGTGTTGTTCCTTGATGAATTACTTTCCAGTTCATGTTGTTGAAATTGGTATTGACTTACAAAGGCCGTAAATCATACTGAGGCAAAGTGTTAAATTGTGAAATATTAGTTAGTTGAGTTGTTCACTCCCGACTATTTTGTTAAGATTTGGTGTGCACATTATGGTCGAGCCATGAGCTCCTTATTGTGGAAAATAATGTAGTGTTGATTTCTATGACAAGTTATAATATTTGAGCACTTGATGTGAAATTTTTGATATGTTGTAATATTTGAGCACTTGGTGTGCAATTTGTGATATGTTGAAATATTTGAGCACCTAAGGTGCAACTTGTGATATGTTTTAATATTTTAGCACTTGAGGTGCAACTTGTGATATGTTTTGATATTTGAGCACTTGATGTGCAATTTATAATATGTTTTGATATTTGAGCACTTGATGTGCAATTTATAATATGTTGTGATATTTGAGCACTTGAGGTGCAAGTTGTGTTATGATGTGATAATCGGGCACTTGAGGTGCAAAATATGATATATTGTGATATTGATACGCATGCGGTGGTATAAGATCTGGGTGTTGAAACGCATGCGGTGAGATAAGGGGGGCTTGATATGCGTGGCTAGTAGGGGGAACTACTAGAAGTCATGCGGTGTGATAAGGGTAGCTAAAATGCGGGATGTAATATGTGAAGGCTCCCGCAGTGATATAAGGAAAGATTGTGAATTTATTTATGATTTGGGACTACGAGGCGGTACCTCGGGAGTGCCCTTTGTTGATATTTCTCTGTGACTGCACTTCCCTTTGGTTATTTTATTTTTTCGTAATTTATAAATTCTTATATTTTCCGTGATGTATTATTTGATTTAATATTAAGTGTTTTGTATTTCTTGTTTTATTGTGTTGACCTTGACTTTTTCGTATATTAAGAGACTTTGAGGATTTGTATTTCTGGGTTGTACTTGTTTTTGATGATTGAGTTGTTTTAAATAAAAGAAAATTTCGAGTATGTTTTAATGTAATAAATTTTATATCCAAATCAGTAGCTTATCTGATGCTTTATTTTAACGGAAATGTCATTTTTCTCAACTCAAACGATTTCTAAAATAAACTTATTTTTTTGTTGATTTCTTACTTGATTTAAATATTTTAACCTTACTTTATTGAAAATAAATTGATCATTCAGATCTTATATTCATTGATATTTTGGTACGTGAATTGTCCGTGCTGTTATGAAAATAATATGGGCATGAGATGCCGGGAAAAATATGATGGTTTTATTATTGACACGTGAGTTATCCATGTGGTTGTGATAGAAATATGGGCACGAGGTGCCGTAAAAAATATGAAAGTGGGCTGAGACCCGTAATGTTTATGATTGTGAAATGAGGTGTCACATGGTGACTTTTACTTGAAAAAATATATATATATATATTTATTTGAAAGAAGTATATTCGAAAGATATTTTTCTTAAAGAATAATATATGAAGGATTTATATTTGAAGGACATGATTAATTGATTGTACTTATGTTCCTTATTCGTCTGAGCAATAATTATGATGTTCTTGTTGCCTTGTTGTTATATCACTGGTTGAGTTTGTTGTTATCATTGCTAGTTGTTTTACAGTACTATTGTATACTGCTATATTGCACAGGTTATTTGACTAGTGAGTGTCTTGACTGTACCTCGTCACTACTCCACCGAGGTTAGTCTTGATACTTACTGGGTACCGACTGTGGTGTACTCATACTAAACTTTTGCACATTTTTGTGCAGAGCCAGATATTGGAGATATCAGACTCGGGCATAGTTAGTGTGTTGATCACAAGGATTCAAGGTAGAGCTGCTTGGTCGTCGCAGTCCCTTGGAGTCTTTCCATTTTTATTGCACTATCAACGCTTATTCGAACAGTATTGTATATTTGATCTTTGAGATCATTGTATGTATTTAGTTAGAGTTCGTGACTCAGTATTACCAGTCTTGGGAAGGTGTTATAATTATTTCCGCTGTTGGTTTCAAAATTTATTTTTACTTGAATTGTAGTTGTAATCGGCTTACCTAGTCTTAGAGACTAAGTGACATCACGACGCTTGTGGTGGGATTTTGGATCGTGACATGAATTGAATTTTCTTTATTAGCGTTAGTATTGATTAGAAATTTATTGGACTTACTACCTTTATGGGCGATAAAATTTATTGGATCATTCAAGAATGTTAAGCCCAAACTTTAAATAATATGTTTAAAGATAAAACTGTGAACAAGTTTAAGAAATATTTATAATTTATATTACAATAAATATTTATATGTATAAAATATTTTTAAAAATTATATAAATGTAATATCGGGTTGGTTTGGTTTCAATTTGACTTTTGTAGTTAAAACCAAACCAATTATGGTCAGATTTATTTTCCAACATCAAACCAAATTAAACCAAACCATAGTCGGGTTTTTTTCCGGTTTGACTCGGATTATCGGCTTGGTGCGGTTTATCTATTTGTTTTGTACACCCCTAATACATACAAACAAAACAGCTAATTAAAGTAAATAAGAAGATTATAACACTGGTGAAAAAATAAAATTTGCCACACTGCCCAGTTTAGTTCTACCCTCTAACCAACTTGGTCTCGCAAATAAATTTGACTAGGCTAATCCTCAAGTTCGGTCCAAAGAAAGTAAATAAGAATTATTTTCGGGAATTTGATCTCAGCACATCTACGTTACAAATTTTTGTACTTTTTCTATCCCAATTTAACGTTAACTTTTTTTTTCCTTCCAAAATAATTGATGACAGAAGATGAATAAGAGAATTACAACCTACTTCCTCCAGTCTATGCCCCAATTTTATTGGCCGCTGATGTTTTTTTACTTTATTTCTCCTTGTTTTTTCCCCCCAACTTAATAAGAAAATCAGCTTAAATGGATCAGGAAGGACAAGTATTCATCATGTAACGTTGGTAAAGGATAATATATGTTAAGTTGATCTTTAGGTGACTTTTAGAAACTGTTTTGGATAAATTTCATGTAAGTGTTCCTAAAAAGATTTTTTAGGACAGTTCTAAAATTAGGTTTTGAAAGGAAAAAAAAGGAAAAGAGAAAAGAAACTCATGCTATCGTTATTAAAGTCTCTCGATGGCGACAATGAGAAACTATAAGTCAGATTCTTCGTGAACCATATTTAATATTTAGACATTTGGTTGCACTTTAATAACCCTCGTGGTAAATTGACGAACTCAGATACCATTGACGTCCATTAGCTTTTATAGTAATTGTTGGATCTACTATTATCTCATCCATTGAGTATAAGGGAGCAAATGATGACTATAAAGTTGGTTGAAAAGAATTATGTCGACTTAAAAGCTTTAAGTTGAGGGTGAGGGGAGAAAATATATGCCAAAAGTATCAATGCTAAAGTCAGAATCGTCATGTTGGAAACAAAAAGAAAGTTAGAATGGCAATAAAGTATCTTAAATGACTATCACTGTCGCCCAATTAGAAAGTTGCTTACATCCGTTACTATTACTGGTGCTTAAGTTCTTTAAGATAACTTTTTAAAACTAAAAAAAAAGGTTAAATACAATAATATATTCATACGAGTTGAAGAGTTAAAATTTGCCTATGAAC
>AWOL01S0006665.1:0-19367 GCA_000715115.1 Nicotiana otophora | reverse complement strand
AATGAACCATTTTGGTTAGTTTATTGTTTAAATTGGTTGAGGGATGAAGGGATTACCATTGCATAGCTTTATAGTCTATTTTGCATACTAGGTGTTTGAAAAAATTCCTAAGAGAGTTACACCATAAGAATCCTTCTAATTATTATCCAATTTTCGCTATCTTCCTATATATTGTTATTGCTAGAAGTTTTGGGATGTTGTAGTAACTTAAGAAAATCTCAAACAAGGTATGTTGGCTAAACTACTCTTNTTAGAATTGAATTTCATGATGTTCCCGTAAGTTTCAAGTATGGTTGGCTCAAGTTCCTTATTCCTATATTCCGAGTTGTTCCCAATAAATTCGATTGTCCCGAGTAAGCAAAGTGTCTAGAATTATGTATTCAAAATGTGTTTCGAATATTCCTATCACCTTATGTTATCCTTCGGAAATGTGTTCAAGAATGATATGTGTATTAAAATATTATGGCTTTGAGTCATATTTCAAATGAAAGTCCATTATCCTTAACTTGGAAAGAATACTCTATGTGTCTAAAACTCCAATTGCTTATATGTGTACCTAAAGTCTTGATTTGAAATGCTTTGTTGTTGATAATCTATAAGGATGATTTAAAGTGAAAGAAGTGGGTTGGAGATATAAAGTATGGCCAACATGCCAAGAATGAAAGTTATACTTGTGGTCAATGGTGCCGAGGAAATGAAATGATGTGAGAAAGGTTATGAAATAAGCCTTGATTCAACTATTCCAAACTGACTTCGAAAATAGATTTGCCTAAAAGCTTATGTACCCAAGTCATGCCCAATTATGGCTATTTTAACTAATGTTATGCTTTGTAAGTACTTCCAATGTGTTTTAAGCTCTTATATCTTCATGAGTTGAAATTCTGTATTGCCCTTTTTGGGGAAAAGTATTTCAAGAACAAATGATGTGTTTCATTTCACTCAATTTCTTGGAAAGAAATCCATTGTATTTAAAGTCTTCATTACTAATAAACCAAAAATTAAGATTTATGGAATATTCTATTTGTTGATATTTATGATGATGATCCATGAAAGTAAAGAAATAAAAGTGTGGAATATGAGATACGGTCACCGTGCCATGAATGAAAAATCATAAGTATGGCCAAGAGAGCCAAGGAAATAACGATATTGTGAATGGTTGAAAGTACTAACGAAGCTATATATATAGTGTGAAAGGTTAAGAGGTGAATATAAAATATATTTATACTTTTGTGTTCCTTGTGTGCAAAAACAAAAAAAAGGTTTTTGGGAGTATCATTAACAAACCGAGGAAGGGTGGGTCATAAGGCCCACACCCGAAACTATACGCGCCGATGTAGGGGTAAATTGTGATTATTCCCCTTATTTGGGATAAGATTGAAATATTGATGTGATTGTGATTATTCCCCTTAATTGGGATGAGATTGATATTAGTTGTGAATTGAAAAGTCAACCCATACGACATATGTGGGAAGACGGCCTAACCGATCGGGTGGAGATCGGACGCCATGTTTCGCACATGGTGGTACTACTCTTGGTAGCACCTTTGTTTCACATCACATGTCAAACCACATTATTCGCGGGGAGATGGCCTAGCCGATCGGGCATGATCGGACTCCGTGCTAAAAATACGATGGTACATCAGTGCTAATGATCTTTCAACCAAAAATATATATTATTTTCGTATTTTGAAAATTATCATGTTTTAACTGGGCATTTGGATATTGTTAATGGTGAATTGTTGTTTCTATGATTTTCCTTTTCTTATATTGGCATTCTATTTTGAAAGAGGACATTTAGCTTTACATACTAGTACTATTCCATATGTACTAACGTCCCTTTTGCCGGGGGCGCTGCATCTTTAATGGATGCAAGTGGTTCATCAGCGGGCAGTTTTGATCCTCGTAGTGGTTACTCTCTATTCAGCAGATTTTGGTGAGCCCTACTCTGTTCCGGGCTTCATGTCATTTGACGTTGTACTTTATATTTTGAGGTATAACCGGGGCCTTGTTGCTGGCACTTCCATACTACTCTTCTGTTGTACTTAGAGGCTCCGTAGACAGGTTGTGGGTGGTACTTGATGTTGGGAATTAAACCAGTAAGTGTTGGTATATGGGAAAATATGTTTTTCATCATATCTATAAACTTGTAATATTTTGAAAATTATAAATGAATATCCTTTAGTAATGAAAAAAGAATGTGGAACACTTGACTCTTCTCATGTCTATCACTTGTACTGATTCTTATATTGTTAATGGGAAAGGTTGGGTAGAAGTCATCTAGCATGATTGCTTAACCGGGGTATCTCAGTTGAGCACCGGTCCCGCTCCCCGAGGTCGGGGCGTGACAGGTAGTTCATCAGTTAGTTCCCAGTCATCTGGTATAGGATGTTCTGCCAAGAAGTCTGCCAATGCTTGTCCTTTTACAGCCTTTTGAGGGACGTACACAATCTCAAATTGTTGAAATTAGAGGTACCATGTCTCTAGTCGATCACTAAGAATAGGTTTTGACATCATGAACTTGATGGGATTTGCTTTAGAAACAAGACGAACAACATGAGCTTGGAAGTAGTGTTTTAACTTTTGAATTGAGAAGACTAACGCAAAATGCAACTTTTTAATTGGCGAATAATTCAGCTCGTTTGGTGTCATCATCCTTCTCAAGTAGTAAAAAGAGATTTCTTTCCCCTCACTATTTTGTTGGGCCAACAGTGCTCCAAAAGGCCTTTCTTGTGCCGCAATATATAGTATCAATGGATTTCTAGGTATAGGGGTTGCTAAAACTGGAAGCTTCATCAAGTAGGATTTAATGCTCTCAAAGGCATTGCTACACACTTGGTCCCACTTGAAAGGGACACCTTTCTTCATAAGGCGACTGAATGGTTGGCATCTCCTAGATAGATTCGAGATAAGCTAGCTTTCCTTGCAAACTTTTCAATTCATGAATATTTCGAGGCTCAGGCAATTTCAAAATTGCATCAACTTTGGCTTGATCAATTTCGATCCCTCGATGCCGGACAATGAAACCAAGAAACTTTCCAAAAGTAACTCCAAAGGCACATTTCAATGGATTCATCCTAAGTTGGTACCTCCGGAGCAACTCAAATACCATTCTCAAGTCTTTCAAGTGGTCGATCCTTTTTCTCGATTTTACCACCAAGTCATCGACATAACATTCAACTTTCTTGTGGAGAAGGTCATCAAAAATATTCTGCATAGCCCTTTGGTTTGTGGAACTAACATTTTTCAAGCCAAAAGGCATTACCTTGTAGCAATAAATACCCTTTGGGGTGTGGAATGCAATAAGCTCTTCATCTTTTGGTGCCATGCGAATTTGGTTATAGCCTGATGAACCATACATGAATGACATTGCCTTGTACCCAGTGGTAGCATCAATTGTAAGCTCTGGAATAGGAAGCAGGAATTCATCCTTAGGGCATGCATTATTGAGATCCCTAAAGTCAACACACACTCGAATTTGGCCATTCTTCTTTCTCACGGGAACAATACTTGAAACCTAGGTTGGGTATTTAACTTCACGAATAAATCCAACTTCAATGAGTTCGTTAACTTAACTTTCGATCAAAGGAACCAAGTCCGGCGTAAAGCGCCTTTGGGCTTACTTAACATGACGAGCGCCATTCTTGACTGCAAGGTGATGGACTGCTACTTTAGGGTCCAAGCTAGGAATCTCTTTGTAACTCCAAGCAAAAACATCCTTGAACTCCTTGAGTAACTCTATATAAGTGCATTCTTCATCGATTGCTAGTAAATCACTTAGGTAAGTGGGCCTTGGTTCTTCATTTGTGCCAAGGTTAACTTCTTTTAAGGCATCAATCGTTGTCTTCACCCCTTATTCAAGTTCAGGAGGAGCATCTTTCGCATCCTCATCTTCTTGAGGATCTCCATCATTAAAAGATATGTGGTAAAACCAAGAAATATCCTCCAATTTCTCGTCAACCTTCATTAGATATGAAACATATTGCTCGCCTTCTAAAGTGACGTGATATGAAGAGCACATGCTCTCTTCGTCTTCATCACGTTTCTTAGTGTAGACCACAGTATATGTCTTTACCTTCAGTACCTCATCACATGAAACCACGAGTTTCGTCTGTCTCCTCATTCTAGGAGGAACCAGACTTTGGAAATCCTTAGAGATCTTTTGAATTTTGGGCAAAGTGGGTGCTCTTGAATTTCGATAATTTATCTGGAACCTATTCCCCTTCTTTAATGGACCCATTATCTCAAATACGGAAGTCCTAACAGTTGGTTTTCCAAGTCGATCAAAGACTGAAGATCTGTTAGAAGCGGTAGATTCATCTTCTACAATGATCTAATTATTGCTTTTCCTTCACGTGGTTGACTCATAGCAGCTTCTGATGGGAGCTTCCCTAACTTTGAAGGCTCATTAGGATTGTATCCAGCTTTTGCAAATAGCCCGTAAGCATTAGGATCAAAACCTTCATCTGTTCGCTTCGTAGGGAGTGCCACATTCTGTAAATAATTTTGGGCCACAAACCCTGCAAGTAGTGTTGAGGGCAACTTTACTGCCTCAATTCGTTTGATCAGAAGAGTTAACTCCCTCAGTATATTGGTTTGGAGTTTGGTTGATTCTTCATCCTCTTTCATCTTTTTAGGGACATAGCGGAGCGTAGGACTTACTTTCTTTCCATAATATACAGTGTTCCCTCCATGAGATTTATTTGAGTTAGGGTATGCCTCCTCAGCAATAACCTTGGTTTTATCGGCAACTACCTCAGCTCTTTTAGTCATGGACTCGTCATTCTTTCCATTTATGACATTAACAGTTTTTAGCTCTTTCACAATGCGGTTCTTCAAGTAGAACTTTGCATCGGCGAAGTGTGACTCAGTCTCGGTGAATGGCTCATCATCAACAACTATCTTTTTCTCGACTTCACCCTCGTAGTATTTCAAACATTAATGGTAGGTAGATGGAACCACTTTATTCACATGTATCCAAGGCCTTCCAAGCAAGATGGTGTATGAAGTCTTTGCATCGATCACATGCAGCCATGCACTTGATTGCATATCTTCAATGGTGATTCCCAACCTGATCGCACCTATGGCTCTTTTCCCCCCTTGGTTGAATCCTTGAATCATCACACGACTTTCTGAAAGTTTATTCATGGGAATGCCAAGTTCTTTCATAGTGCGAATTGGCAAGATGTTCACTGAGGATCCTCCATCAACCAAAATTCTATTTACTCTTTCATCGCGCATATAGCCAACCAGGTACAATGGACGGTTATAAGGAGTGTCACTTAGTAGAAGATCGTCATTTGTGAACGTAACGTTTTCCTCACAAGCATTAAATTCTTGAGGAATAGACTCGATTACCTTTTCCGAAGATGGTGCTAACGGTAGTTCATCATTATTTTCTTCCTCTTTGCCAGCATGGCAACAAAAGGCCTCACTACCATTATGAGAAATCTTCGTGCGAAACCAACTTGGCAAGAACTTCTCCAAGGTCACTAGATGTTGTGGCTTTTGAGGGTGGTGCACTTCCACCTTTTCATTCTTCAAATGCTTAACTGGATTTCGTTTCTTTGGTCCTTTTACCATCATTTTCCTTGTTGGTTGTTCTATTGATTCTTTTCGTGGGCTCCTTTTGTGGCGCCTATGACGAGTCACCAACGTCCAACCTTCATCATCATCAGTTTGATCAACTTCAACTTTGTTGTTCTCCAGTAATTCTTCATATTTAGTTTCTTTAAAACTACATAATTCATCTGGACTGAATGAGCCAAAGGTGATAGAGACTTGGTTTGCACTTTCTTTCTCATCTTCAAGCACGATCTTCTTTTCACGATCCAAGTCCATAACTTTGGCCTTGAAGACAAAGCATTTCTCTAGAGGGGGAGCTCATGAGTCGATGATATTTGCAGTAATGTGGGTCATCAGATTTCCCAGCTTCATTTGGCCGCTTCATCTCCGGAAGCTCAATGAGTTTTAACTTGAGAAGCTCTTCAAAAATTGCAGGCACATCCGAATCTAAGAATGGATACTCCTTTTCTTGCATTTCTTTCAGAGTCAACTTTCCGCTTGTCTTATCTTGAAAGGAAGTGGATTTCATACTCTGCTTCTTGCTCACCTTCGTTGTGAACTTCACAGGTGATGTGTTGACATTCATAGCTTCTTTGCCTTCAAACTTGGGTACAAACTTGGTTATGGGCAGCCTTTTATTTCCAACGGAAGCCATTCTCAACTCCATGTCGTGGGCACGAGTCGCAAGTTCTTCAAATGTTCTAGGCTTGATACCTTGCAAGATGTAGCGCAGTCCCCAATGCATGTCTTGGATGCACATCTCTATGCTCGAAGCTTCACTAAGCCTGTCTTTGCAATTAAGGCATGCATTCCTCCAACGATTGATAAAGTCGATAACTGGTTCACCCTTTCGTTGACAAGTATTTGTAAGTTATATCATACTCACAGTACATCTCGTGCTATAAAGGCGATTAAGGAACTCTTGATCTAGTTGATCCCAACTATCAATAGATCCAGCCTCGAGGTCTGTGTACCAATCAAAAGCATTTCCTTTTATTGAGCGGACAAACTGCTTGACGAGGTAATCTCCATAAGTCCCAGCATTGTTGCATATCTCAATGAAGTTTCAAGCCTCGCAATCAAACACTGCAAATTCTTCCACGAGATTGTGTACGTCCCACTGGGCGTGCCGGAATTTGTAGGCAATAAAATTGCGTCAAAAAAATAAAATCGAGACCGAAAAGTATTTCAACAATCGTAGTATTTGATTTCAATACTATGAGTGTACAATCTCTATGAATCCTCTCATTCTACTTTTTCAATATAAATTCAAGGGCCTTTGAGCTTGATCTTGAATTTAAATTTGTTATCACGAATGCTAATCTTGAATTCAACTAGTACGAACTTTGATTTGAACTCGTACTCCTTGAATCTTGATTTGTTCTTCGTTCTTGAGCTTGAAATTAATTTCTTGGACGTGAACTTGATTGCTTGAGGCTTGAAACTTGTGGAGGAATTTGCAGTGTTTGATCCACGAGCTTTTTCGTGCTTCTTGTTATAACTTCTGGTGTCTCTTCTGTGTTATAAAGACCCCTATTTATAGTTGTGGGATGGAAGAGTTATAATAAGAACAAACTCTTTCCGACCAATCAAATTGAAGTATGACAAGGCCGCATTTGATTGGCTAGAACATGTCACTTGAACACGTGTAGCGGTTTCATTGGTCTTTTAATGTGGCTTGGCATGCCTTGTTATTTTGACACGTGGCATGATCCTATTGGCTCTTTCGTTTGACTTGGCGTGCCACGTCATTTGACACATGGCACCGAATTGAGCCTCTAGGAAGATGACATCTTGAGCTTAGTGAAGCGGGCTCATCACTTGTAGCCCAATTAAATGGGCTAGCCCAATAGATTTGGACCTATTTATTTAACCCATATATTTTGGACTTATATAATTCAATTATATTAGCCCATAATATTTATTTGACCTAATATATCTTGTATTTAAAATATGATCCAAATTATTTTATTGGATTTAACTCCGATAAAATTTATATGCCTACAAATTAGACTAGTTTGGAGTCGAAATTCATTATCAATGATATATAATATTAAAAAATTAGGCAAAAAGTAATTTATTTTAATGGGTATGGTTGAAATTCATTGAAACATATGGATGAGTCAAAATATAAAATTTAAGGAAGATTGGAGGTGATTTGATATCAAAATTCGTAGTTAAAATCGAGTTTAAAAAATTCTTCCGCGACACATGTATCAAACATGTATCACGCATATATCTCATACATTGGTATACATAGATATACTTGTGATATACATTTAGTACAAATATGATATATATATATATATATATATATATATACACACACACATATCATCTTTTTTCATGTTCATCTTCTACTTCAAATATTCAATTCAAACTACCTCAAAACTCTATCAAATCATCCCAAAATTGAGATTCAAACTTCTTAAGATGTACCAAATCAATTCCAACAACACCTACACAAAAGAAAGCAAAAATTTAACTTTTGTAAAGTTACAAATAGCTAATTGGCTAATATTGGTAGCATTTGGCTAATATTGATAATATTTTATGAATTGGCTGGATCAACATGTGGTATGTCTGTAAGCTGAATATAAACATGCAACATGCTGATATACTAAAGAGTTTGACTGAAATATCATAAATGCGGAAAGTACTAAAAAGTCTGGAAGTATAAACGAGTAGCTGACAAGGCTAACACATAGAAGCCTGCTAACACCTGACTGACTGGACTATAGTCTACGAAGCCTCTAAAGAATACTGAAATGCTAATTGTTTACCGGGACAAGGTCCCCGGCGTACCTTACTAACTGAAATACTATAACGACTGAAAAGAAAGGAATAACTGATACGAGATGTCTTAGCAAGCAGAATTGTCAATCTGTAAATCGTTACCTGCATCGCGAGATTCAGGCCTCGGACAAAAAGGGACGTCAGTACATTTGAATTGCACTTGTATGTAAAACAACTGAAAGAAAGAACTGTAAATACTAAAACTGAAACTGGCTGATAACTGATAATTGAACTTAACAAGGAAGTGAAGATATGAATACTCCCTGTTCTGAATGAGAAACCACCTATTTATTTAATTAAATAATCTGCAGCCTCAGGGCCAATATACTCTCTCTCTCTCTCTCTCTCTCTATATATATATATATATATATATATATATATATATATATATATATATATATATATACTGCGGCCTCAGACCCAAGTATACGTATACATAACTGCGGCCTCAGGTCCAAAGATGTATAAAGCATAAACTGCGGCCTCAGATATAGGTGTTTAACATTCAGGGATTTAACATTAGGAACTGAGAATCATACTACAATACATGATACTGAAACACTGAATCATATTGAGTTACATGATACTGGAATGCTGAATAGAACTAAACTGGGACATGTATTCGTAATAAAATGATTTGTCATAACCGAGACTCATGGGATATTGGACGAATTATGAAGCCATGCCATCTGGAGAATAGAAGTTCTACAACTATTCATGGAACTGGCGAATAATAACTTTGAGAGGCAATTCATAATAACCATAAGAATGAGACGTAGGGAGAATCATAAACATTCCCAAGCGTAGAGAGTTAGCCTCACATACCTTGACACTGGCCTTTTTAAGCGTATCGCAATGTTCGTCGCTTCTTTCAATGATAATCTATGGCAATATTTATTAAGAGGAACCAATATTAACATTAAGGCTCATGTTTTGGTTACTTAGAAATTTTATCAAATACCTTATGGGCGTAAAGCCTCATAACCATCATTAATGGTATTTTCTTTACCCAATTCTCATTCTACTATTTCTAGGTGATCTACAATTCCAAATAGATATAACTAACACCATTTCTCATCATCCAAATGATTATAACAATCTTAAGTCAACAACCCAAAATCCTAGCATAGTTCATGTGATTCCCTTTATCAATCCTATCTACTATTCTCCCCAAAACTCATCAATTCATAGCTATAAATGATTAGGGAGTAGAAGCATTACCTTTTTGAAGTTCAATCCTCTTGAATTCGAGTTCTAGGGTTTCGTCTCTCAAAGTTGATGTCTCAATCGAATATCTAATGATTTGAAGGGTTTACCCATGTTAATAAGATGTTAAAGAATTGAAATTAACTTTGAATCATCATTAGAACTTACCTTGGATAATGGAGGGACCTTGGAAGAAGGTAGGTTCTTGAGAGATTCCCTTTCTAGAGAAAGTTTTCGTGTTTTGAGGTGTGAGGGACGAGGTAGGGCTTTTAAAACAGCTTTCCAGGTGCGCGCCCACGCAACTGAAGGACCAACCGCGCACTTGAAAATGCATCAAGGCCGCGCACATGACAGCTGGGCGTGGAGGCTGCACATTGTCCAATAAAAT
Organism: Nicotiana otophora; assembly: GCA_000715115.1. Classification (NCBI taxonomy): domain Eukaryota; kingdom Viridiplantae; phylum Streptophyta; class Magnoliopsida; order Solanales; family Solanaceae; genus Nicotiana; species Nicotiana otophora. The sequence goes on along the minus strand of AWOL01S0006665.1, from coordinate 9,416 downwards.
GTGCATAACTCTTTTCACAATGATCCGTACGGGCTCCATAATAAATAATTGGAAAGTTATTTCAAAGGGCTACAACTTTATTGTTTTAAGTTTTCTCAAATTTGTCACGGCCCAATTTAGGATCATGACCGGCGCTTAGGAGCAAGTAACGGTAATTTACAGAAAGTATAGCAAGTAAGCCTCATCGATAATTTATAGAAAATCGAACAGAATTTACCCTATTTTAGGACTATCCAAAAATAAACTTGTCTCAGAAATCAATAACACAACCAACCTATATCGACCAAACAAAATATAATCCTCATTCGCGAAGTATTTCCAACACAATAATACTAACTTCATCTCCAAGCATACGATAGGAAAGTCTAGTACGAGTCACAAGTCTAAATCAATAAAAGAATATTTATGACTCATAAAAATGACTATGGAGAGACTCTAAGAGTTTTAAGAAAGAGACTATAACAAATAAATAACAATCTTTACCCACGTGAATAAATATGGGGCTCACCAGAAATTGTCAACTCGTGTACTCTAACTAACAGAATCCTCGCCTGCGTCTACTGCTGTCTCTGTAAAAATAATAGCAGGGAGTGAGTCGCTAGATCAGTGAGTAATAATACTTAAACACAACTATTTTTAATTGGGGACAAGTCAAAAAACATGCTAGTATATCAAACAGAAAATATTATAAGAATGCCCTTTCTAAAACAGTAAATATAATCAGTCTATTCATGTGTTTCCTGTATCAGAAATCATTTAAACAAATCAGTAATAAACTTAATAAACACTTTCTCATAGCAAATCTTTATGTTTGGGAGGTTTCCAAGAAAGGATCATGTAATCTGTATCACTGTGTGGACCCCTTCGTCATAGGAGTCAAATATAACTGTAGGTCCCAACTTAAAGAAAAACTATTATTGTATGCTAGTTCTACCTTTCCACTAGCGAGGGATATAACTGTACTCGGTAATCGGTAAATACAAGGTACACCAGGTCTAACAAACCCGTCGTTAGCTACGGGATCCTTCAAAGTCTCCTCCCATTTATACTCTTTCTTGTAAAAAGTAAATAATCGTACGAAAGCATTTTCAAAATAATAAAGGGCATATCATTTCTTATCAAATCTTATAATTTTATTTCGGTAACGTTAATCATGTCTCAAGTAACAGTAAAACATGCATGTCTAGTAACAGTGAGAATAATTTAATTAACTGTAACATCTCAAGTAATAGTAAAACATATCTAGTAACGGTAAAAATATTTAGATTAACCGGTAAACATCTTAAGTAAATCGTTCGGTACCATATCAAGTAAAGGACTTGTCCCACATGCAATTTTAAAGCACCAGTAACACATTTATTTTCAAAATCATATATAAACCATGCAGTTTATGAAAACACAAATTGTGGTAAGATTACTACTCACAATACTCGTGTCGAAATATCAAACTCGTCACTTCGAATAATCCGTGTGCCTTCCTTCAATCAATCTATAATCACATCATATTGTTCTCGAATTAACTTTCTTGTTTAGGCTAATTTGTAACTAATTTAGAATACCCAACTCTCGGAGTTTCATGTTTGATTATCAATTTGTCAAGTTGGATTTGTCGAGATCACGTGAAAATAGTTTTATACCTTAATCGCATTCTTTTAAGTCATATGTATATTTTGAGAGTAAGGCAAGTTACCGTAGAAAATATATTGTTCCAAATTGTTTTTTTTTTTAAAATTTTAAAACTTGCTTAAGTAATTAATTGCATCATATCTCTATCAAGATAGCTTCTTCAATGAATTCTTCACTCAAATATACATNCTACTATTCTCCCCAAAACTCATCAATTCATAGCTATAAATGATTAGGGAGTAGAAGCATTACCTTTTTGAAGTTCAATCCTCTTGAATTCGAGTTCTAGGGTTTCGTCTCTCAAAGTTGATGTCTCAATCGAATATCTAATGATTTGAAGGGTTTACCCATGTTAATAAGATGTTAAAGAATTGAAATTAACTTTGAATCATCATTAGAACTTACCTTGGATAATGGAGGGACCTTGGAAGAAGGTAGGTTCTTGAGAGATTCCCTTTCTAGAGAAAGTTTTCGTGTTTTGAGGTGTGAGGGACGAGGTAGGGCTTTTAAAACAGCTTTCCAGGTGCGCGCCCACGCAACTGAAGGACCAACCGCGCACTTGAAAATGCATCAAGGCCGCGCACATGACAGCTGGGCGTGGAGGCTGCACATTGTCCAATAAAATGTGCATAACTCTTTTCACAATGATCCGTACGGGCTCCATAATAAATAATTGGAAAGTTATTTCAAAGGGCTACAACTTTATTGTTTTAAGTTTTCTCAAATTTGTCACGGCCCAATTTAGGATCATGACCGGCGCTTAGGAGCAAGTAACGGTAATTTACAGAAAGTATAGCAAGTAAGCCTCATCGATAATTTATAGAAAATCGAACAGAATTTACCCTATTTTAGGACTATCCAAAAATAAACTTGTCTCAGAAATCAATAACACAACCAACCTATATCGACCAAACAAAATATAATCCTCATTCGCGAAGTATTTCCAACACAATAATACTAACTTCATCTCCAAGCATACGATAGGAAAGTCTAGTACGAGTCACAAGTCTAAATCAATAAAAGAATATTTATGACTCATAAAAATGACTATGGAGAGACTCTAAGAGTTTTAAGAAAGAGACTATAACAAATAAATAACAATCTTTACCCACGTGAATAAATATGGGGCTCACCAGAAATTGTCAACTCGTGTACTCTAACTAACAGAATCCTCGCCTGCGTCTACTGCTGTCTCTGTAAAAATAATAGCAGGGAGTGAGTCGCTAGATCAGTGAGTAATAATACTTAAACACAACTATTTTTAATTGGGGACAAGTCAAAAAACATGCTAGTATATCAAACAGAAAATATTATAAGAATGCCCTTTCTAAAACAGTAAATATAATCAGTCTATTCATGTGTTTCCTGTATCAGAAATCAATTTAAACAAATCAGTAATAAACTTAATAAACACTTTCTCATAGCAAATCTTTATGTTTGGGAGGTTTCCAAGAAAGGATCATGTAATCTGTATCACTGTGTGGACCCCTTCGTCATAGGAGTCAAATATAACTGTAGGTCCCAACTTAAAGAAAAACTATTATTGTATGCTAGTTCTACCTTTCCACTAGCGAGGGATATAACTGTACTCGGTAATCGGTAAATACAAGGTACACCAGGTCTAACAAACCCGTCGTTAGCTACGGGATCCTTCAAAGTCTCCTCCCATTTATACTCTTTCTTGTAAAAAGTAAATAATCGTACGAAAGCATTTTCAAAATAATAAAGGGCATATCATTTCTTATCAAATCTTATAATTTTATTTCGGTAACGTTAATCATGTCTCAAGTAACAGTAAAACATGCATGTCTAGTAACAGTGAGAATAATTTAATTAACTGTAACATCTCAAGTAATAGTAAAACATATCTAGTAACGGTAAAAATATTTAGATTAACCGGTAAACATCTTAAGTAAATCGTTCGGTACCATATCAAGTAAAGGACTTGTCCCACATGCAATTTTAAAGCACCAGTAACACATTTATTTTCAAAATCATATATAAACCATGCAGTTTATGAAAACACAAATTGTGGTAAGATTACTACTCACAATACTCGTGTCGAAATATCAAACTCGTCACTTCGAATAATCCGTGTGCCTTCCTTCAATCAATCTATAATCACATCATATTGTTCTCGAATTAACTTTCTTGTTTAGGCTAAATTGTAACTAATTTAGAATACCCAACTCTCGGAGTTTCATGTTTGATTATCAATTTGTCAAGTTGGATTTGTCGAGATCACGTGAAAATAGTTTTATACCTTAATCGCATTCTTTTAAGTCATATGTATATTTTGAGAGTAAGGCAAGTTACCGTAGAAAATATATTGTTCCAAATTGTTTTTTTTTGAAAATTTTAAAACTTGCTTAAGTAATTAATTGCATCATATCTCTATCAAGATAGCTTCTTCAATGAATTCTTCACTCAAATATACACCAATAACTCTATCTCTTTGTGGTATTTAAATAAGCTATTCACAATCTATGTAAATTGCTTAAATTTCAGAAAAGAAGTTATTATAGAATCTGTCCATATAACTAAAATAAAGAGTTTAGATATTTACCGCAGTACTCGAAACTCGAAAGTGCTTAGGCTTCAAAGGTGCTATTGAAACGATCCATTCTTGGCTTTCAAAATTATTTGTGTGGAGCTTTTCTATATTTTCTTCTCTATAGAAAAGAAATTCTTTCTCCGTTGGTTTTCTCCAAATCTAAAGCTTCTAAGATTAAAGTATTTATGTTATTTTTGGTTCATATAACAACTGTTTAGTGGCTTCTCTTTCGGCAGAAGCTTTAGAATACGTAAACCCTTCCTTGAACCCCTTTTACTTTTCTCGTTCTAGTGGGCTTTCGCCCTTTCTTTTAATTGATTAGGTTTCTCCTTTTTTTTAAACATTTAAGTCATGCTTAAAGACCAATATACCCTAGCTTGAATATGAGATATTACATTCTCCCCACCTTATAAAATTCGGTCCCCGAAAGTAGCTCAGTTACATACCTGTAGACTGAAACATAAAAGGATACTTGACTCGCATAGCATCTTCCACTTTCCATGTAGCTTCTGTAGCTTCTTTTACTGTATGATTTCTCCATAAGACTTTCACGAATATTTTTCTTTTGGCTATAACTTCCTAACTTGTCTATCAATAATAGCCGTTGGCTCCTCCTCGTAAGATAACTTCTCATCGAGCGGTATAGTTGGTGCTTCAAGCACGTGAGATGAGTCTCATATACATTTTCTTAGCATTGGGACATGAAACACCGGATCAATAAAAGACAACTCAGGAGGGAGTGCCAAACGATATGCCATACCTCCCACTCGTTCAAGTATCTCGCACGGACCTATAAGCCTCAGGCTCAACTTACCTTTTTTTTCGAATCACATCACGCTCTTCATAGTAGAGACTCGTAGAAACACTTTGTCCCCCAATTGTAAACACTAAGTCTCTTTTTCTCTTATCCGCATAAGATTTTTGTCTGCTTTGAACTGTGAGCAATCTCTGTCTGATCAATTGGGCCTTGTCAATAGCTTCTTGTACTACGCCAGGTCCCAATAAGTTAGTCTCACCAGCATCAAACTCTCTGATAGGAGAACGTCATCTTCTACCATATAATGCTTCGTACGGTGCCATCTGAATACTAGACTGGAAATTATTGTTGTAAGCAAATTCAACTAAAGGTAGATAAGCATCCTAACTACCTCCAAACTCAAGAATGCAAGCTCTCAACATATCCTCCAAGATCTATATAGAACATTTGAACTTTGCGTTTGCGTGCGATGAAATCAAGTACTAAGATCTACTCGAGTATCCAACGTTTCTTGAAAAGGTTTTTAAATCGTGAAGTGAATGTGATCCTCTATTAGAGATGATGAACTATAGAGCTCTATTGAGTCATATAATTTTCTGTTTATGTATATCTGTGCATATTTTACCTCACTATAAGAGGTTTTGACTAGCAAGAAATGTGCCTACTTTGTAAGCCAATTTACAACTTTCCCACATATAATCATAACTCTAATGGTTTGAGCAATTTAGTCATATAATGTATTATAATTCTATTGTATTTTCACTTCAGAATCTTGAGTTGTTATATTGGGCATGTGAGTCGCAAGTGCTTGCCTTAATATGCTGACATGTCAAATAGTTAGAAACAAAGTTAACGTTTTTTTTTTCCTTCTATCTTTTCCAACCAAACATTTTTTTACAGTCATGGTGCATCTTATAGACCTGAGATACACAGTGTATTTAGAGTTGTGAACTCCATCATGGATAATCTATCTCAACCCATATATGTTTGCTACACATAATTAATTATCTAGTAGGATAATACCCTCATTATTAACAGTCATATCCTTACTTTTACCAGCTAGAAACTAATCTTGATAGTTAAACAATCGCTCATCCTCGTATTGGCTAGCCTTTATGCACTCTACATCAGGCTTTACCAATAGCCAATAATGTCTTTGAATTTTCTTTTTCACATTGAATCTAATACGTGTACCCTCTAGTCTATGCATATCTTTGTCCAGAAATATCTTTACAGAAGCTATATGTGCCAAATCACCCATATTTGTTTTTCATAAGCTATAATATTTATCTTTCCCGAATAATACAAAACAGTAAAATTATATCTTCAGTAGTTCCCTCTATCAACATTGCTAAATATTTATATCTCTATTGGTTTTAAATATACTTCAGGCTTTTGTGCTAGGTATAATTCTTATAGGTTTCTTCGCATAAATAGTGTTTCTAAATCTTAAAAGAAAATACCACTATGACCATCTCCAAATCATGAGTGGCATAATACGACTTGAGCTTCTTCAATTTCCTTGAAACATAGGCTAACATTGGTGTGATTGTCAAATATGCTTTGGGCTTCTGGAATCTCGTTGTACATTTCTCCACCCACTGAAATTTAGCGATTTTCTATGTTAACTTGGTGAGTGGTGGTGCTATTCTAGATAAATCCTACGCAAATGCCTATAGTAGCCTATCAAGCCAAAAGCAATTTCTGTAGGAGAAATGGGTCTTGACCATTTATGAACTGCTTCTATCTTATTTGAAGCTACCATCTTTTCATTCTTAGATACAACGTGTCATATGAATACCACTGAGTCTAGCTAATTGAAGAACTTGGTAAAAAGTTGATTTTCCTGCAGCGTCTTTAACATATTTTCAAGTAATTCTCGTGCTCTTCCTGGGTACGAGAATATACTAGAATATAGTAAGTAAAAACTATGACTTTTTTTTTCCAAAAATAATTTTGAGCACCATAGTCATTATATACATCAATGCAATTGGAGCATTGGCCAATCTAAAAGACATCACAAGTAACTCATATGTTTGTACCGAGTACTAGAGGCAAACATCGAAATATCTTCCTTTCTTATTCTAAGCTGATGATAACCAGACTAAGGATCAATAGCTCCTTGTAACTGATCAAACAAGTTATCTATACAAGACAAGGGATATTTGTTGTGTATTGTTATCTTATTTAATTATCTGTAGTTGGTGCACATTCTTAAAGACTTATCCCTTTTTTCTTCAAACAATATTAGTGTACCCCATGGCGCAACACTCAATACGATAAAATCCGTATCCAGTAAGTCTCGCAATTATTCATTAACTCTCTCAATTCGTTGGTGCCATATGATACGGTTTACGTGTCAGGTGTCAAATCAATACCGAAGTCTATTTCTCCTATTCGAGGTAGTCCTGGAAAATCTCTCACTATGATACTTTTATTTTTCAACCTAAGTTTCACATCTCTTGGATCTCTTTACGAAAGTTACGAGACCCTAACCACTCTTATTCACTAATTGTAGAGCCTTCTTAAATGATATAACCTCGACTATCACTAGGATATGATTCTTTCTTCTTCTTCTTCTTCTTCTTCTTCTTCTTCTTCTTCTTCTTCTTCTTCTTCTTCTTCTTCTTTTTTTTTTTTAACAAATAGGTTTGCTAGATATATCAATCTTACTACCTTCTCATGGTAATAAAAGGTAATGTAATAAGATAATAATCAATCACATCTATAAGCATGTCAAATTAACAAGGTCAAGTATAATTTGGATAGATAGTGTATCCTCTCTCACAACTTGAATCTAATAAGCTTAATATAAAGTTTCAAATGTACAAGATTCTTCCATAAAAGTAGCAACTATTAAACGATATCATAATATCTCAAGATGTTATTTATCTAACTCTTCATCCTATATAAGAAAAATAAATTTATATTGCGAGATTTCCTAGTCTCTACCTTCTTAAATGAATTCTTAGTTGCATGACAATCACATCCAGTTCTTAAATATTTTATTTTCCTAGAAAGTTCAACTTCCACAGAATAAGTCAGAGTTTTCGTATGTGAGAGTATTGCTTTATTTTTAAATGGTTAACCAACCATTAGACAAGCCTCTAGTCCTAAGGCATCACATACCTAGCCAGCTGATAAAGTCTGGTGTCACATGTCAGTACATCCATTGTTTGAATTAATTTCTTAAGTACCTGTCAGGTTTGAGCTTTCGACTATCGAGAAGGAAACGATTCATAAAAGGTTTACTAAACTTATTTCTAAAAGTCAATTGTGTCACTCCTAACCGCGTCCCTAATAATATGGTTCCATTCTATATATTCGTCATATACTCCAGGTGATAAGTTGCTAGCTCCACAGGCTTCTCGCGGGAATATTTTAGAGCTCATAATGCTTTAAGTGTTTTGCCAAAACCTTTAAGGAAGATTAAAGTGTCAGAAAAAGTAAACTTTGTGGTTTCAATTTTTAGTAACTACATTAAGAATACATCTCTGCTCCAGACGATCTTAGTACTGAATGCCTAAAGCTTTTATATCCCAAATCTATTACCCGTTTTTTTGTCATGTTTACCAATTATATTTATCAAGCTCTTAATTATTCTCTACATAGAGGTAATAACCTCAATGATACTAATGTCCTAGCCATAGTTGTGGTCTAATGCTTAATCCAAGAGTGGATATTATTACATATTTTAACGGTATGAAAGCCCCTCATTGTGGCACAGCAATCTTTTCATTGGCCTTGCTTACTTTTCTATTGCTTTCCTTTGGTGGGAGACAATTGTTATCCAGTGGCAGCAATTTAATGTCCTTAAACCTCTAGCCAAACTCTATTATTGAATGACTGGTCCGTGCCATACAGAAACAAGATAAAAGATGATGTTTAGTTATTTGACCCTAATCGTCACATACGTACGGGGGAACAAGAAACAAGACAAGACAAGACACATCCTATCACATCCTCGCAGAATCACGATTATGGAAATGTTCGACTACATAACCATAACTGAGATTCTACTATCGACGTGTGCTCCATTAGACAGAAGAATAACCTAGGCTCTGATACCAACTTTGTCACGATCCAATTTAGGATCATGACCGGCGCTTAGGAGCAAGCGCTCCCAAGTAAGCCTCATCGGTAATTTACAAAAAATCGGACAGAGTTTTCCCTATTTTAGGGCTATCCAAAAATAAACATGTCTCAGAAATCAACAACACAACCAACCTATATCGACCAAACAAGTTATAATCCCCATTCGTGAAGTATTTCCAATATAATAATACTTACTTCATCTCCAAGTATAAGATAGAAAAGTCTAATACGAGTCACAAGTCTATATCAATAAAAACATATTTATTACTCATAAAAATGACTATGTAGAGACTCTAAGAGTTTTAAGAAAGAGACTATAACAAATAAATGATAATATTTGCCCACACGAATAAATACGGGGCTCACCAGGAATTGTCAACTCGT